>CABHPQ010160759.1:0-42102 GCA_902168405.1 Peromyscus aztecus | reverse complement strand
CCGTGGCAGGCTTCTTGCTAACTGTCCTTATAGCTTAAATTAATCCATTTCTATAAATCTATACCTTGCCACATGGCTCGTGGCTTACCGGCATCTTTACATGCTGCTTGTCCTGGCGGTGGCTGGCAGTGTCTCCCTCCGCCTTCCTGTTCTTTTAATTCTCTCTGTTAGTCTCTCCTATACTTCCTGCCTAGTCACTGGCCAATCAGTGTTTTATTAGCAACACATTTGCCATACAGAACATCCACAGCATTTATATCACACATAGAATTAATAACTAGAATACACAATGAATTTCTCAAAAATTAAAAGGAAATCAAACAATGTAAATAAATGGGCCGATGTAATTAACAGATAGTTCTCAAAAGATGGAATGCAAATAGCCAATAAACATACAAAAAATAGTCAACCACTATCCATCAGAAAAATGCAGATTGAAACTACATTGAGATTCTGTCTCTCCCCAGTTAGAATGACAGTCATTAAAAAATTGTATAGCAAATATTGGCTAGGATGTGGAAAGAGAGAAACCTTATACACTGGTGGTAGGAATGGGTACTAATGCAGACACTATGAAACTGGTGTTTTCTTAAAAAATTATCAAAAGATATTCCATATGACCTAGATGTAATACTCTTGGGTATTTTCTAAGAGAATCCAAGTCAACATATCACTGAGAAACTTGCATGTCAATGTTCATTACAGCACTATTCACAATCACTAAGCTATAGAACCAACCTAGGTGTTCATCAACAGAGACATGGACAAGAAGAATGTGGTATGTATGAATAACATAATTTTTCACTCATTGAATGTTCCTATCATTTGCAGGAAAGTGGGTGCAATAGGAGATAACCATATGAAGTAAACTAACCCTGAAGTCCAGTCTCAGAAAGATAAATATATGTTTTCTATAAGTTGTGGCCCCTAGAGTTTCCACAAATACACAAAGTCATGCATGTATAGATGATGAAGATGTAGAAGAAAAACTGGATAAAGGAAAGGGGGCACAAAAGGAGAACAGGGATAGGCGAGATATGAAGGGAAATATTCTTGACATTTTTTTTAATGAAAAGCTTACTCTTTTTTAATAAACAAAAACTATTTGGTAACTCTTGTTTAATAGTAGCTAACTGAAGTTTCCAGAGAAAAAGCCACAACTGTGCTAGCAATACTCTAAGGTGGAGTGACTGATGAGAAGTGTGACAGATGGGAGGGCCGGGTAAAGGAGGGCATATGGAGTGGGTTAACTAACATTAGAGGCCTTTCTGAAGATAAATATGGAAAACTAATACGGAAACTACCTAATATATATATGTATATATATACATATACATATATATATATTAAAAATGAAGTTCAATGGAGTTATTCTACAATGGTGAGATAATACCCCAACTAGACACCTCATACCAGCTAACAAAAAACTCAGTAACAGGAATGAGCAACTTCTTTTTGAGTTGTTGTCCAATGGGGGTCACATAAAACCCACCCATCATAGACCATTGCCATTTCTCATGACTATCTCCCAGATTTGATGGTAAGACCTTTTTGCTAATTATATCACATACTTCAGTCACAGAACATGATGAAATCAAGCTCGTTTTTCACCTGGAAGCTTCATTCCTATTTGCTAGCTTTCATAGTGATGGAAAGTACCATAGGAGAAAACTAATACTCTCTGTCTCTCTCATCCAGCTGTGAACCCTGAAACTATAACAATCACTATCCAGATAAGACAGACTCACTGGTACAATAATGGCATGGACATAATGGGAGTAACCAATTACTTTCTGATTTTATTTAAGGCCCACTTCATGAGATGGAACTCATACCTGACATTGTTAAAGGAACCAAGAACTAATGGATAGACAGATCATAGATGCCAAGGGAAAAACAACCCAATACTTTTATTTTACTAAATGTACACAATATTAAAATTGTTCATAACAATATTACTTAAACTATAGATCAGTGCCTCTCTCAGTCCCTATCAGAGAATCTTCTTGCCATTGATGACAGTTAACACAAAGACCCTCAACTGGTCAATATGCAGAGAAAAAGACTGAAATAATCATCTCTGAATGAAACATGCTTATCCTACCTCTCCCTCCAAGGCTTTGGGATCTTCATGAAAGAGGGACTTTAAAGATTATAAGAGCCCGAGGTGGTTGATAATCTCAAGAATTTTTTAGATACACAGGGTAGTTGCCTGCTCTGCACTTCCTGTTTACTCAGGTAATATTATCCTTTTTGGGTCTTTGATGGTGTTGAAGACCAGATAGTTATAGTGACTGTTTTCCCTGTTACTATATCCAGAAAAAAAACTTACATAAGAGATGTAAAGTTCATAAGGTTGAGAAACATAAAAGCTCAAGTTGTTTATCTAAGATGCTTTCAGCTCTAAAAAGATATTTTTAGGATGATAATACAAGTTAGGACAGAAAGCAAATTAGGTGCAAAACTTTGGACTCACCAAGATAGGGTAGATAATGGAATATTTTTTCTGAATTTGCCAAATATAGGTAGACTGGGCAGTGTACATGTAATTCTTACCTTATAATTGTTCTTAATGTACATAGTTTTATTATGTTAGAGTTAAAACCTTTCCTTTTTATTTAGATAAAAGGGGGGAAATGTTGTAGGATATTTGTACACTATATGAAGATACATTGCTGTAATTGGTGTAATAAAAAGCTGAACGGCCAATAGCTAGGCAGGAGGAACAGATGGGATTCTGGGGAGAAAAAGGAAGAGGAGGATGAATTTAGGTATATGAGAGACACCAGGAGACATGAAGAGGAAGCAGGAGGTGCAAGATGGAAGAGAGGTAATGGCATGTGATAGAACATATATTAATATAAATGGTTTAATTTAAGTTATAAGAGCTAGTTAGGAACAAGACTAAGCTATAGGCTGAGCTTTCATGATTAATAATAACTCTCCGTGACATTATTTGTGAGCTGGCATCCCAAAGGAAAGTCCAGCTACATAACTTTGGTCTGGAAAGTAAATGCAGACACTTACAGTCCCTTAACCTCCAGATACATGCCATGATACCTTCATGTATGCACACACATGTACATACACACACAGGCACACTTGCATGCATATATGCAGCATTGGGATTGCTATTGCCTTAGTGGAAATATGACTTTTATAATATTAATTGTTCTTCATTCAAATTCAATACATCTCCATTTTGGTTATAGCTTATTTGATTCTTTTTTATTACTTTTTCTTTTTTTTTCCCCCTTGGGAGCTGAAGACCGAACCCAGTGCCTTGCACTTGCTAGGTAAGTGCTCTACCACTGAGCTAAATCCCCAGTCCCTATTTGATTCTTTATTAGTATTTTTAGTTCATTATTAGTAGAGTAAGGAAATACTGTTGGTTTTATTATCCTAGGACACCATCTTTTTTTTCATTACTAACATTGCTTATCAAGTGTCTTGGTTAAGATATGTAACCATAGGCCTCGCATGCGCTCAAAACAAGGTAAGAGCACTTGCTGCTCTTACAGAGGACCTGGGTGTGGTTACCAGCACTCACATGGCTGCTCAACACTACCTGTATCCTCAGTTCCAGGAGACCCAGTGCCCTCTTCTGGCCTCTGTGGGCATCAGGCATGCACATCGTGCACAGACATACATGCAGGTGCTCACACTTAAACATAAAATAAGGAACTCTTTTTTGAGTTTTGAATAATTTATTTTTTGAGGATATCATACATGAGCATTGCATCTACATCACTGCCTCCTCTTCTTCTCTCCCCTCTACCTTAGCCCATGTCCACCCTTCCCAAATTCATGATCTCATCTTTAAGGTTTTTTTTTACCATTATATGGTTTTATTTATTTATTTTTTTAACATTTTTTCATTTATTTTACATACCGACCACAGTTTCCCCTCCTCCTGTTCCCTTCCCCTGCCTCCCATCTACCTCTTCCCCATTCACTCCTTCTCCATCTCCATTCAGAAAGGGGTAGGCCTCCCATGAGCTCAAACAAAGCAAAGCACATCAGGTTGAGGGAAGGCCAAGCCACTTCTTTAATTTTTATTGTTACATGTATATAAATGTAATATATATGAGTATATGTGTGTGTGTGTTTATAATCTACTGATTCCACTCAGCTTTTATAGTATGTATATGTGTCCAGGGCTGACCAGTTGATATTGGTCAGGACCTTGTCTTTTGAGGAGACTGATTCTCTTTCTTTAAGCAGACATTGAGAACTTGTAGCTCTTCATCTGGGGGTGAGATGGGTAACTGCCATTGGATTTTTTGGTCAGGAGAATGAAAGAGACTGCCAAAATAATAAAGGCTATTGCTATTGCCCTTTGTTGCCTCCTAGAGCTTGAAGGTGAGATCCTATCACTGAAGACACCACACACTCCAGACACAGGTCATAGAAGTGTCTAGTTGGAACTGACTTAGATATCTCCTCACTGCAAAACTGGCTCTCCTAATTTGGAGGGTATTATGAAAGCTGCCAAGGGAGAGGAGCGATCAGTAATAAATAAGTCTTTCTTAAAAACTTCAAAACATGTTAAGTGTTGGTGAGGTTGAGCATGTATAAAGAACACATACACTGAAGCAAGGGTGCAGACATAAAATCCCATTCTGGATAGCATTGTCCAGGTTCTAGCAACTTGATTCCTATGTGTGTGCCTTAAGGAAATTTTCACACAAGGGCTTAAGTTAATAATGTCATGGTGTTAGTAAGTTGAGTGATATTACCAAGAATAAGAGCTGGAATAATAGAAATACTGTGGGTTAGACTAGATAGTTATACTATTTGACTAGAACTATTTATAAATTGTAAAATATAAAGTGAAGCATAAGAAACTAATGCATAAAAAGAAATATTAAATTATATATATGCAATTCCAGACACAAATCCTACAGTAACCACATTAGAATAGTTTTCCATATGGCAAGAGAGAAATGAAAATAAATGCAATAAAAACAATTAGTTAATTTCTAAAAATTAACAAAGGACTTGTACAAAAGAAAATGTCTGTAGAACTGAGGAGTCTTAGCTATTAAATATGTTCCTCAAATTTACTATAATTTTTATTAGTTTGTTGAAAATTTTGTATCATATGTTTTCATCATACTCACCCTCCCCCAACTCTTCCCAGCTCCAGCCCCTCTTTTTACCAGTCAAACTTTGTATCTTCTTTTTTATTGTTTTGTAATCCTACTCAAGTACAGTTTATGCTGTCCATTTATTCTTGGATGTGTGGCCTTCCATTGGAGCATGTTTCACTTACCAGGGGCTGCACTCCTAGAGAAAGCTGACTCTTGCTCTCCCAGCATATAACAATTTCTCATACCTTCTTTGTTAAAGGAGGACGTCATGTTCATGTCCTACCTGAGACTTTAATAAACCACTTATTTTGTAATACCAAATAAAAAAATTGAAAAAGTATTCCCCTTATACTTGTTTAGAAAATACAACTGAAATAGTGAAGAACATATTAAATGATGAACTGTGCAACCAGCAGGAAGTCAGTAGCATTTCTAATGTGCAGGAAACACACTTGGTATAATCTACATACCCTTACCCCAAGAAGCTTACAGACTACTTGCTGAGTAGAACCAGAATCTTGACCAATAATGAAGGGCATTTTTGTTTGTTTCTGATTTTTTGCTTTTGATTTATCAATGCATAGTTAAAAGTATAACATGTTTCAAAATTATAATCTACCTGAAAGAAAATTCAGGAAGAGAGTGCATATAGGTCATTTCCTATTTGTCTGGAATGTGTTTTATTAGACTATTGGAGAGAAGAAGAAATCCTTTTCATCTATTTTTTCCCTTAAGTTTCTCCAAAGTTCTTTTCAAAGCCCCAATCACGTCATTGTTCCTTAAGCTATAGATGAGGGGATTGAGCATTGGAGTCACAACAGCATAAAAAAAGAGAAACCATCTTCTCCTGTTCTGCTGAGGATCTGCCCACAGACCTCATGTACGTAAAGAAGGCTGTTCCAAAGCACATAGAAACCACCGTAAGGTGAGAGGCACAAGTCCCAAAGGCTTTGCATCGTCCCTGGGACGAGCAAATACGCAGAATGGCAGCAACAATGTGAGCGTAGGAAAAGAGCACCAGGGTGCAGGGAAGTATGATCACCAGAAATCCTGAAATGGCCACCATGACGTTGTTGAGGGAGATGTCCACACAAACCAGCCTCAGCATAGCCAGTATCTCACAGGCAAAGTGGTTGATAACCTTATGACAGAAGGGTAACTGGAAGATCATGACGGTCTGCATTAGTGAATTTGTGAGAGTAACAGCCACACAGGCTGAAGCCAGCCCCAGGCATAGCCCTTCATGCATAATGACCATGTAGTGCAGAGGGTGACACATAGCCACGTAGCGGTCATAGGCCATGGCACTTAGCAGGAAGAACTCTATGTTGCCCATCACTAGAGAGATATACAGCTGCAGCACACATCTGTGGAACGAGATGGACTTCCAGGCTGACAGTAAGTGAATGAGCATCTGGGGGACTGTGCTGTTGGTGTAACAGATGTCCACAAATGACAGGATGCTGAGGAAGAAGTACATGGGTATATGAAGCCTGCTATCCAGCAAGATGAGGATGATGATGATGAGGTTCCCCAGAACGGTCAGCAAGTACATGGTCAGGAATAGCACAAACAAGGAGACTTGAGTCCCCCAGTCACTTGACAACCCCAGGAGGAAGAACTCACTCACCCGTGTCTGGTTTTCCTTGCCCATTAACTCCCTGAGAACTAAGTCCAAGTTATATATAAAAAAAATCAGATCATAACCAAAACTCTTCTCAGAACCTCCCTTAAGCGGAGAATTTATTAAAACGTTTGGATGTTTCAATTTAAAAATGTAACCATCAAACTTCACTCTCTCCTTTACACCCAATTTTTAAACAGAGTTTGTGACTTTGTTGAATGTCAATTTCCCAGAACCCACATTGAGATAGTTTAGCAGTTATTAACACTCTTCTATTAATTTACCTTTTTATTGCTGAGTTCTCCAACTCTAAAAAAATATGGTGTTCAATTTTCATCTTCATCTACTCAAGAAT
Organism: Peromyscus aztecus; assembly: GCA_902168405.1. Classification (NCBI taxonomy): domain Eukaryota; kingdom Metazoa; phylum Chordata; class Mammalia; order Rodentia; family Cricetidae; genus Peromyscus; species Peromyscus aztecus. Next base: position 35,030 of record CABHPQ010160759.1, on the reverse strand, counting down.
TTTGAGTTTTAATTTTGAAAATAGAAAATGTGAACAGATTTTTTGAGTTGCAAGGAAATATCAAAAACACCATTTCAGAGTTAGTAAAAAATTTAAAAGTAAAACCTATATGACCCTGTCCCATCTTTAAAATCTTCACATAATTGTCTCTATTGCTTAGAAACACAAGGGAACAATTCCCAGTGTTCTGTTCTTTCTCCATAAGAGTGGCAAAGAAGAGATTATCAGTAGAGTATATCTGTGAAGACACAAGTCCAATTCAGAAATGCATTAGCTAGCTTCTCTCATAAATGTAATATCTAACACCTGCCACAAATATTACCTATAACCACAGTACCATGGGAATCTGGCAATACATTCCCACTGGCTGTGTTTATGTTTCCTGACTACTAAGAGTTAGGATTGAGAGAGTAACTAGGAGAGATGGACAAAAACTCACTTGAATTAGCTTATTGATACAACTGTTGATTTATCTGCGCTTCCTTTCTTCTTTGTCTTTCAACTCTCCCCTTCCCTGTCTCTCACTGGTAGTTATAGAACTATAATACAGTAATGTTTAATCCACCTTAATTTATTCACAGCTGAAAGGTGTATATGCAAATGCCCAAGGACACTTTGTCTGCTCCCCAAGTTAAATTTTCCAAGCTTATTTACCCAAAGTCCACTACACTCAGTCATGAGCACACTTGGAATGCAGTATGTTTCTTATTCAGTGGTATTACTTTATTATAGGTGACAGGCAGATAACACACACACACACACACACACACACACACACACAGATACACAGACCCACACAGACAGATAGACAGACAGACAGACAGACACACATACACACAATTGTATATTCCAGGCTGGAATCACACCTCCTTTTCCCTGTCTAATCAGAGATTGTGGGCATTCTCCAGGATACCCAGATCCTTTGCTCTCATTCTCTGAAACATTCAGATGTTTCAGTGCCTCAGAAACCTATCTTCTCTTGAGCTTTCCCTGTTCTCTCTGGATTGTAACTGAGGCACTTAGAGGATAGCAATCTAACTGCTCTGCTACAGCCCCAAACCCTAATCTTGATGATGTTCTTGTATTTCTGAAGCCTTAAGGGTTCTGTGTTCAGAAATGTCCTCGGGAGCTCTTAGTAACCTTGTGTTCACACTTTATTAAAGCCACAGTGGTTTCCAAAAGTCCCATGTACTGGGAAAAGCCTCTTCAATCTCTCATATTACTCCACCTTTTCAGAAGAAACATGTAACACATAGATAACATAGGTTATCTGCTCACCTAAAGCATCCTCATTGCTACTTCCTTACACCTCCACTTGTACAGCTATAAAACATGGAGTCCATGGTTCAGATGAACCAGCCTCTGGACGGCATCACTGTAGAATATTGGGGTGTCTCAAACCTGTGCTGGGATCCATGGCTGGCAGTCCTCAGGTATTGTTTTCGTCCATCATATTATCCTCCCCCTGCCCTTCTTGGCTAAGGACTCATTAGAAGGGATATCACCCTGTCTTTCCTTCCTCCAACGCTATCCTTCTCTTTCCCCAGCAAACAGGGCAGACTTGAACCTGTGCTCCCTTTCAGCAGATCCGAAAACATCCTACGTCAGCAGAGTCTGTTTCCTGTGTAGATGATCAAAGTTTTAGGCCTGGTGGTCTCAGACATACCTGAGAGGGCCTGTTCCTCACTTTGGGTACACAGAAGATGTCTTTTTCTTCGAGTAGGCCATCAGAGCTTGACCTATAGCTCTTTAGTAACCAATTTCAGTCCAATCATCAGAGACTTCAGAAAGCAGAGAGAGGCTGCATAATATGGAAACCCTGGCTCCATGCCACCATCTCCAAGACATGAACATTTGGAGGTGAGGTGAGGGCTGTTTTTGAAGAAGGAGCTTCCCTCCTCAGAGATAAAATCTCTACAGGCCAATTATGCCCTGCTTGTTAGGCTTCCATTACTTTCCATTATTTTTGTTCTTAATTTTTCTTGGGATTAAAAAACAACAACTCAACCTCACCCCTTTCCTTGGGAATTTCTTTGTAGTCACCCATCTCTTTGAATTCTCATCTAGACTGGAGACATTAAAATGTCAGTTTAGAGTTCACTAAGCAGGAACATGAGAATAGATTATAAAGTCCCATTTCCCTCAAGATACTTTCCTCTGATTTTGTTAAAAGTACACTTTGAGGAAGTTACTGCTTGCCCATTTTTAAGTCATGAGTCCACATACTCATGACTGAAATTTTTTAACCTAGTGTGTCCAGTCATTTCTGAAGTATCTCCAGGATCTTCAGGCAAAGTGTCTTGTACCATGACAATTCAATTGTGTATGACACACCTCCCAATGTTTTCTTCATGACCAATGCAAACATTCTGAAGGACCTTTAACCCATTGACGCCCCTACTGATGGACTCCTTTTGAAATAGTCACTATGGAATTATTTTACCTTTTTAAATTTAGAGGTCTACTTTTGTGTAACATAAATTATCCTGAAATTTACTACTAACTATAAACATCAGTGCTGGAATGAAGACAATGACACACACACACACACAGAAGGGTGGGATGGGGAGGAGATGCTTTGTCCCATGTATCTCCCTATTTCAATCATCTAGTGTTAGAATAACTGCACTGGGGGCTAGAGAGATGGATCAGTGGTTAAGAGCACTGGCTTCTCTCCCAGAGGACCTGGGTTTAATTCCCAGCATCCCCACGACAGCTGACAGTCAGCTTTATAATTTCAGTTCCAGGGTATCTGATGCCCTCTTCTGACCACCATAGGCACTGCAAACACATGGTATGTATGGGTGGATAAAAGCAAGCAAACACTCATACGTATAAAAATAAAATAAATCTGCAACAAACAGACGGACAAACAAACGGGAACTACCAGGGGACCTTAGTTCCTGGCCTCGACACAGCAACAGCTCCCCACCATGCCATGCTGCTGGTGGCGGCAGGACTCAATTGGGAGCTGCCTGGGGACTCTAGTCAGGGGTCACGATGCAGCAACAGCAACAGCTCCATGAGGCTGTCGGGGACAAGTCTCAACCAAGTGCCATCTGGCGCCTAGACCCAACCAAGCAAGTGCCCAGGTGCTGGATGGTTGGGCACTACTGTGGTGAAAGAGCATAGGGTAGGGAGATGGAAACAAGGGAGAGGCAGAATGGTTTGTGGGCTGGGGAGAGAGGGAGATCTGGAGAGGTGGCGATGGTGAGGAACGGGCTCAAGTGAACAGCCAGCTGACTGGGGAGATGTCTGAGCCTGGACTAAATAAGGACCAGGTCTTGATCCGAGGCCCTGGAGCAGCTGAGGGGACCTGGGTTAATGTCTGAATTCTGTCGACACCAAGGGCAGCTGTTGTGGGGTATTTGTACACTGTGTGAAGGTGTGTTTCTGTGATTGGTTTAATAAAAAGCTGAACGGCCAATAGGAAGAGGAGGAGGTGATGGAGGCACAGAAGAGATGCCAAGGAGACATGGAGGGAGTAGGACATACAGAATGAAAGGAAGGTTAAAAAGCCACAGAGTAAAACATAGATCAATAACAGCAGGTTAACTTAAATTATTAGAGCTAGTGGGACAAGCCTAAGACAAGGCTGAGCTTTCCTAATTAATAATAAGTCTCTGTGTCATTATTTGTGAGCGGGTGGCCCAAAGAAAAATCCATCTACAGGCTGCACTGTCATCGGGGTCATGGCCAAGACAGGGTCTGCATTGATGTCCCTTGCCCATGTTGCCACCAGGGCCCATGTGGATGCCCCAGGTCTGTGCCGAAATCTGTGATCATGGTGTCTGAGGACTGTGCCACTTCCGGGGCCAGGCTGATTTGGGTGGCCAGGACTATCAACTATGCCCATGGTATAGTCTGGACCAGGACTGTGGCTGAGGGCCATGTCTTTAGGTCCATGGCCTTGCCACATCCAGGATCTGTGTTGGTGTCTATGGCTATTGAGACCATCGAAGACCATGCCAATGCTGTGGCCATGTTGGTGTCCAAGGGCCACACTGCTGTGGGGGCCATGCTGGTCCTGGTGGGCTGTGCTATGATCTGGTACCATGGAGACACCTGGGCTGGTGCCTAGGATCATGTCTGGGTCTATGGTCCTTCACAGTCAGTGTCTGTATTGATGTCCATAGCCCATGTTGCTACCAAAGGCCACATAGATGACTGGGGTCTGGGCCAAAGCCTGTGGCCACAAGGGCATCTGAGGGTCATGCTTGTTGTATGATATTTTGCTTGTGTTCTGACAAATAAAGCTTGCCTGGAGATCAGAGGGCAGAGGTAGCCACTAGTTAACCATAGAGGTCAGGCAGTAATGGCACACACCTCTAATCCCAGCACTTGGGAGAAAGAAGAAGGAAGATCAGGAATTCAAGGCCATCCTGGGCTACATGAAATTGAACCAATCTAAAAGAGAAACAGAGCTGGGTGGTGGTGCATGCATATGGGAGGCCCATGCCTTTAATCCCAGCATTAGGGAGGTGGAGACAGGAATATAAGTCAGGTGGATACAGGATCTAGCCTACTCAGTCTGAGATTTGATAGAGGTAAGAAGTTTCTAGTGACTGGCTGCTCTCTTATCTGATCTTTTACCTTTCACCCTCGATATCTGACTTTGGGTTTTTGTTGTTAAGACCAATTAGGATCTCGTGTATCACATGCTGCCACCAGGAACATCCTGATATGAGTGGCCTGCCCTGTCACCTGGGCCATGGTGTCATCTGGGCCAGGGGCTGAGTTGATGTCCAGAATTCCTGTTGTCACCAAGCGTCATGCAGATGGATGTAGTCTGGTTGGTCACCTCAGACCATGTCTGAGGACCATGCCATGCCCAGGGCAATGCTGATCTGGGTGACCAGTGCTACCACTTGGAGCCATGGAGATGTCCAGGCACAGGTGCTGCCTAGGGCCATGTCTGGGTCCATGGCCCTGTGGAGGCTGGTCACTGGGGTTGTGACCATGGTTCTAGTTGCCAACAAGGGCTCTGGGAACCTAGAATCTGGCCAGCCACCTAGTGCCATGTAGGTGCTAGAGGGCCATGTTGCGACCAGGGCTGTGCTGATCTGAGTGGCCTATGTTTCCACCAGGGCCATGGTAGTGGTAGCATCCAGACTTGAGCTACTGCCAAGGGCCATGTCTGGATCTGTGGTGATGTTCACAGGCCATGTTAGCATGGGGGTCATTGGCTCCACCCTTCACTAGCCCTGGGATGGATGGTCCTGCCCCTAGGGGGAGAGTTTTCCCCACACTCAGGAAAGATGGCTGGATCACTCCCATAGAGGCGGCATGCACCTCACCAGGGAAGCACACTAGAAATGAGCCTGTAGTTGGGGACACAGGTGAGCCAGCCCTGAGTGTGACAGAGCAGGAGAGCTGGCCTCACTGACCTCTCATACGCCCCCTACAGCAATTGGGAAAGAAGTTCCTACACCTTTCCTGGGCAAAACAGTAGAGCTGGCCCTGGTGACATGAGTGAGGGGGACCTGGATCTAAGGGCCCAAGAGAAGGAGAACTGGCTCCACTCCTTGCTATAGGTTGCATTGGGTGAGCTAGCCACGGCAGTGTGGGAGGGCTCTCCCTGGTAGTGATGATAAGTGAAATCTAGCGGGTTGAGCAATCCAGCTACCACCCAGGGCCAGAACAAGAGCTATGAGTTGGCTCATCCCAGCATCCACTAAATCTATGAACTGTTGGAACATGTGAAGAGGATGAATCTACAGATCCAAACCAGCAGGATCTCCACGACACAGGACAACACAATATCCATGAGAAGCCCCAGTGAGAGCCCATTATCGGTGGTGTAGCAGAAACCAGAGGCCTCCAGTCAGAGCAATGACTCCTGAAATGAACACTTGCATGTAAACATGAACGCACTAAAGGGTAAACTGCGTGTTTCAACTGGCCACACACAGCTTCCATGACAAGATTCTTCTTCTTCTTTTTTTTTTTAAATTTTTGTTTTTGTCTTGTTTTGTTTCTTTGTTTTGTTTAGTTTTTGGTTTTTCTTTTAAATTAGGTTTTGATGCGGGGGGAGGTGGGGTGGGGTTGCAAGGGCAGAGGACAAATTCGAGGACATGGGGAGATAAGTGGAATAGGAATGCATGATGTGAAAATCCTTTAGAATCAATAAAAGTTAAAAAAATAATGAAAATTAAAATGTACCAGAAAAAAAGGATGGCATAAAATTGATTTTTAAAAACCTAAAATAAAACTTTCATAATATAATGACAAAAACAAGCAAAAAAACCTTAAAGAAAAAATGCTGCATTTTCTGTTTAAATATGTGTCTAGCCTTGACTATTTGTGACATTTTCCCAAAACATGTTTTTGCCAATTAAATCCCCATTGACTATATATGAGGATTTCTTTCACTCCGGGCATTCTCTGGGGTTGACATTGCCAATCTTTTACATTTCAGTTATTCTGATAGAGACACAGTACTGTTAAACTGTGATATGTCATATTTTTCACACAAATGACATGCAGATTTTCTAGTACTTATTTGTCATTTGAGGATTCCATTTTCTGGAATATATGCTTAATATTTTACCCATTTTTGTATTGGTTTATCTCTCTCCCCCTTTTTAACTGAATTTAGTTCTTTATACATCTCAACCAAGTGTTGTCACTTTACATAGAGAAACATTTTCTCCTCCACTCTGATTTTCTTTGCATGTCTGATGTGTGCCTTTGACCAGATAGTGCCCTTAACTTTTATGCACTTCTGTACGGCAGTCCTTCTGCATCAGCAACTGCTTTCTGCATCCTCACTTAGAAATCTTTATCTACCTCTAGTCATCAAGTTGGTCTTCTATGTGAACCCCTTGGAATTTGACAGTTTCAATTTTCACAATTAGATAAGTAATCAACAACTAATTTATTAAAAGTTTGATTTCTATGTGGTCCAGATTCATTTATTTTTTCAGTGTGGATAACCAACTGACCAAATGTATTCTTCTGAGACTGAATGTTCAGAGTTTGTTCCTCAACTTTTTTTCTGACGTATTTGGTTATTTGTTGCTGTGGGAAAGCAATGTTGCCTTAATTACTGTAGCCTTAAAATAAACCTTTCCTTCTCACAGCATTAATCATCCAACTGACAATGACTACATGGTTTCACATGATTGTGACTTTCAATTTAATTTTAAAATGAGATAAAAAATTAAGGAAAAACTTTCTGAAAATTGAAATTGGACTTCATTGAACTGAAAAAATAAATTTAGGGATATTATGGTTTAGATGAAAAATATCCCCCCAAATTCATGTATGAAGACTTGCTTGGTCTCCAGCTAGTGAGAGCACTATTGAAAAGTGAATGGGTCAAAGTGCACTCCCCTGTTAGCAGATGGGCCTAATTAGAGGAAATGGGTCACAGGAGCCTTCTCTCCTCCCCTCCTCTCTCCTCCCCTCCCCTCCCCTCCTCTTCCCTCCCCTCCTCTCCTGTCCTCTCCTCCCTTCTTTCCCCTCTCTTCATCCCGCCCTCCCTTCCTGGATGTAAAGTTGATCCCTGGGACCCACATAGTGGCAAGATGAAAACAAGTTGTCATCTGACCTTCACATATATGTTATGGCATGTATATGTGCCTCAGTAGTTTAAATAAGTTAAGTAGGTATGTTCTTCTACACAGAATGGTTGCTGTGTCCAAAGACCACTGTATACTCCTATTCCCCTGTTTACTTCATGTTGCAAATTATAATACTCTATCTAGTGCTTTGGAGATCAGTGTAAAACTCTCTATGTCTGGGGCTCTGAAGGAGTGTGGAGGACCTGCTGTGGTAGTTTGAATGTAATTGGCCCCCATAATCTCATAGGGAGTGTGGCTTTGTTGGAGTGGGTATGGCCTTGTTGGAGGGAGTGTGTCACTGTGGGGGTGGGCTTTGAGGTTTCCTATGCTAAGGATACTGCCCAGTGTCTCAGTTGACTTCCTGTTGCTTGCACTTTCAGCTCCAGCACCACATTTGCCAGCATGCCTCCATGCTTCCCATCATGATAATGGACTGAACCTCTGAAACTGTAAGTGAGCCATCCCAATTAAATGTTTTCTTTATAAGAGTTGCCGTGATCATGGTATTACTTCACAGCAATGAAAACCCTAACTAAGACAGAAGTGGGTACCAGGAGTGGGGTATTGCTGTGTTAGGCCTGACCTTGTGTTTGTTTGGAGTAATATGAACTTTGGTACTTTGGGTTAGAAAAGCAGTGGAATGTTTTAAGCATTGTTTAATGGGTCATGCCAGTAGAAGCATGGAAGACAGAGGTGCTAGCTAAGAGTTATTTGAACTGGGAGGGGGGAGGCGAGGGCTCACTCAAGTAGTGAAGAAAGTAGCTGCCTTTTGCCCTTGTCTGAAGAGACTGTCTGAGGCTAAAGTGAAGAGTTTTAGATTAGTTCCACTGGCAGAAGAAATCCCAAAACAGCCTAGTATAGACTCTGTCATGTGGTTGCTAGTGTTCATGCTTATAAACATTTATAATGAAAAGGAGCAAGCTGATTAGGGTAAATAAAAAATGTAAATTTTGAGGAGAAAAAAAAAGCACCAGGAATTGGAGCTAAGTCCTGTATTCAAGGAGATAAACTGATTAAGAAATGAAATATAGGGAGTGGTGACCTCAGGGCAAGATCCCACTCAGCCAAATTTCCAGCTTGTGAATAGGAATTAAAGAAAGCCTTAAAGCTGGGCAGTGGTGGTGCACACCTTTAATCCCAGCACTCAGGAGGCAGAGGCTGGAGGATCTCTGAGTTTGAGGTCAGCCTGATCTACAGAGCAAGTTTCAGGAGATCCAAGCTTAGGCAGTGAAAGACAGAAAGCTGGTGAAGATGTAATTGATTGAGGGGGCCATGTCCAGCCCCAGCAAGCAGCAGAACTTGGCCGTGTAGTTCTGGGTTTAGAGTTAAGAACAGAAGAAAGGAGTTATGGAATAAAGCTGCTGAGGCCAGGCATGTGTCAGGGGTGTCCCTGAATGGAGGCCTAACAGAGAGGTCATTGCATGAAGCTGTGAATTTGAAGCCTGGATTGCCTTGGAGAACTCAAGGTGTTAGAGATGTCAGAGTCATGTGATACCTGCCAAGAAGAGCTGCTAACAGTGAGTTGAACCAGTCCAAGAGAAAGAAGTGTGTTGCAGTCAACAAAGATGAATGGAGTTGGAAATGTGGAGCCCATTTTGACATCAGACATGGAGATGCAGAGTTTGGAGTTTGCCCGGCTGGTTTTCAGTCTTGCTTTGGTCTAGTATTTCTTTGCAGTGCTTCCTTTCCTCCATTTTGGAATGGTAATGCATATCCTGTGCCATTATACCTTTGAAGTATATGATCTGCTTTTTTATTTTTATTTTTACTGGTGATTACAGTTAAGAGACTACATGAATATCAGAAGAGACTTTGAACTTGGAAGTTTAAAACATTGTTGAGACTATGACAGGCTATGAGGACTTTTGAAGTTGGACTAAATGAATTTTGTATTGTGATAGTAACGAGCTTACAGCTTCCAGGGAGTAGAATGTGGTAGCTTGGATATAATCGGCCCCCATAATCTCATAGGGAGTGGCACTATTAGGAAGTATGGCTTTGTTGAAGTGGGTATGGCATTGTTGGAGGAAGTGTGTCACTGTGGGGGATGGGCTTTGAGGTTTCCTATACTCAGAATACTACCCAGTGTCTCACTCGACTTTCTGTTACCTGCAATATGTAGCACTCTCAGCTCCAGCACCACATCTGCTTGCATACCACCATGCTCCCTGCCATGATGATAATAGCCTGAACCTCTGAAACTGTAAGCGAACCACCCCAGTTAAATGTTTTCTTTATAAGAGTTGACTTGGTCATGGTGTGTCTTCACAGCAATGAAAATCCTAAGACACCTGATGACCATGTGCTCCTTTTTTAGATCAGATGGGCTTTTGGAGTGAATTCTGCCACAAACTTCTTACAATCCCATATAGCTCCTCCACACTGCATCCATAGTGGAAGTGATAGTGGACGTGGTTGAGACTCCCAGCTTCAGAGTCTCTCACCACACTTCTGCTGCACTCTCCACCATTTGTGCTACTTGCAGTTTGTTCTTCCACCAGGGTGCCAGCCCACATGTGTGATCTTCAGCACAAAGGTTCTTAACATTTAGGGGTTTCTCCTGGCTCTGCTATCAAACTGGCTCTGAGCTTTCCTGAGAAAGTCTCCACTGAATGTTCTGTGCTCAGGCTGTTTGTCATCTAATGATTGGCATCTGCAATCTGGCCAAGGATTCCTGTGAGCACCTGTTGGACTGTCACTGCAGTATCTATGCTGACTGTGGTTGTTTTGCTGTCTGTTGTTGTAGTCTTGACTGCCAGGTCAGTGTTGTGGACTGTAGTAATCATTTAACATCACCAGCACATGAAAAACACTTCCCTATTATTTATCATAGTAGCACCAGCACCATCTACATCTGCTAATGTATCAAAATTTAGGACTAGATCAACTTTAAGGTAAACTATAAATACCCAACAGTCTGAGGAATATATAGCCTTCAATTATTTTTAGTTTTTATATGTTTTGATTTTCAGATATTGTGTGTATGAGTATTTTGCTGGCATGAAAGTATGTGCACCACTATGGAGGCTAGAAGAATGCATCAGATCCTCTGGAACTAGAGATATATAGACAGTTGAGAGCTGCTATGTGTTTGTTGGGAGCTGAACCCAGGTTCTTTGCAAAAGAAGTAAGTGCTGTTAACAGCTGAGTCGTCTCCCCAAACCCTCACACTTTAAAGCCAAGCCTTCTGTGATTCCATGTTCACAAATGGAAGGATCCCAAGTTATCTGAGCTGATGAAGACACAAAGGCAGGGAAGGGCGGTCCTCTGTGACTTCCTGAAATGGGAAGGCTCACTTTTGCTTTTTCACCTCCTTCTCTGTGTCCTGTTCTGTCATTTTGTTCTACTCTTTTAATACACAGGCTTTTACATCAAAGGCAAAATGTGTACTCAGAACATCCCAACCCACTAAAATTAGAGACCGAATAAAACCTCAACACCTGCTATTAAGATGAAGCTGGACAAAGCTCTTAAGTGAGGCATGGGTCGCTTTCTATTCTGCACACCAACCCTCGACTTTCTTAAAGTCCATATTAAAGCCACTGTCTCTACTGCCTTGTCCAAGGTTTAGTCCTTCTCGGGTCAGCTCTGGCTTTGATGTTTTTCCTAGCCATGTAGTTGCTTCCTCTTTTTATTTTCTTTCCAGTTTTTTCAGAACAAGAATTATTTCTGAAATTAGATTGTTCTAATGTTTTTGATGAGACTTCACACTTGCCTAATACTTTTCTTATCAAATCGGTCATTCAGTGTTTATAAAAATACATTGACTCTTTCATGGCTTATAACGCCACTGTGTAGAAATAACTTGTGATTAGATCTCAGAAAAGACTTTAATTGATGTTTTTCTTCACAGTTCCCTCAGCACATTATGTTAGATCCTACGTACAAAATGCTGAGTCTATTCGGATAGCAATATTCTCATATTACCTTAGTATAGTGCATCAGAAAAATGCTGGAAGACCCTGAGATACAGCCTGTATCACTGAGAGAAAAACGTCAAGTGTGCAATGTGTTTCATTCCTTAAGGAGCTATACTATTGGATTACCAATATTACCAATGCTGTATCACAATTTATTTCCAATGTACAAGTTAATCATAAGTTTTTCAGTATAATATTTTAAATGCTATTAATACTAAGAGTACACAGAAAACCAAAATAAAATGTTTATTTTGCATCAATTACATATTCTCCTGCATTTACTTAAGATTCACTAAGAAATATTATAAGCAAATAGTATACAATGGAGGATCTTGCAAAAGGTAACTAGGTCCTAAGCTTGTACCTCTATATCAGCATTCTCAAAGTATCATACCACTTGCTGATAGCTCAGGAAGATATCAAAATAAAAACCCAAAAGCACAAATTCAATTTAATGAGCATCCATTTTGAAATATCATGAAGTAAAAACTTGTGGGTTGACTTTGCACCAGAATCATAGGATGGGCAAGTTATGACAGCAGTGCTGAACTCCATTGGACATACTGCTGTGACATAAAAATAAACCCACATCCCATACCCACCACACCCACTCAGCCTCCAGCACAACATCACCAATACATGTTGCTTAGGGCCTTCATTGTTGCCATGGCAATGCCTGTCTTACATGAGTCAGAAGGAGAACATTGAAGATAAGCCATCTTCTCCATCAATGCTCAGGAAGTCATCAACTTGTCAGTTTTGATGTGAACCCAGAGAATTTCCCTAACAGTTTCTGCCAAGCCCCTTTTACCTCCTTATTCCTTAGACTATAAATCATGGGGTTCAGCATGGGCATCAATACAGCATAAAAAAGAGAAATTAACTTCTCTTGAAGGACAGATGGGTTGGAGTGGGGCTGGATGTAGGTGAAAATGGTAGTACCATAGCATAGTGTTACCACAGTGAGGTGGGAGGCACAGGTGTGGAAGGCTTTCCTCCTTCCCTCCGTGGACTGGATTTTTAGAATGGTGGAGATGATCTGGATGTAGGACAAGAGAACCAGGAAGAAAGGTGTCATAAGCAAGACAATGCTAGAAACCATAATCACAATCTCATTGGAGGAAGTGTCTACACATGCCAGTCTGACCACAGCTAAAATTTCACAGGAAATGTGATCAATATACTTATTTGTGCACATGGGCAGCTGAAAGGTGATGGCAGTGTGCACAAGAGAGTTGATGGAGCCACTGACCCAAGATGTGATGACCAGCCTCATACACAGCCCTGAATGCATGATCACTGAGTACCTCAGAGGGTTACACACTGCCACATAGCGGTCATAGGCCATCACTGCCAGCAGAAGGAACTCAATCCCTCCTAAGCCCAGAGAGAAAAATAACTGGGCTGCACAGCTCAGAAATGGAATTGCTTTGTGTGTGGCAAGAAAATGAGCCAGCAGCTGGGGAACTATGCTTGTGGCATAAGACACATCCACAAATGACAGGTTGGTGAGAAAGAAATACATGGGAGTGTGGAGTCGGCTGTCCAGTCTGATTAGAAGAATGATGAGGAAGTTTCCCAGCACTGTCACCAGGTACATCAGCAAGAACAGGACAAAGAGGGAGACTTGAGTGCCCCAGTCTCTGGACAGACCAAGGAGGATGAATTCATGCACCCACGTCTGGTTGTCCTGTTCCATTAAAAAATGTGATGATTATTAATCTGCACAGAAAGTAAGAAAAAAAAAAAGCACAAGCAATTGAGTAACCATGGAGTTCCAGGTAAAATTACATAGCATATGGGACCTGTCGGCTATTTTATCAGTCTCCAGTCCATTCATGAGAATGCAGTTGCATCCTCAATCCCAACATGCTTTTCATAACTCTGTTTCAGGGAAACAGGCCAGTGTCTGAGAGGACTAGTTGGAGCCCTGATTTAAAACAGTACAGCTTCATGCGTACTATATTTTTTACCCATTTCCTTTGGTTTTGGGCAAGAAGAACATAACAATTGGCTGTGATAAGTAAAACAATGAATGATGTAAAGACCTAATGTTTTAAAACTGCCTAAAATATGTCAGCTAGCTTACTCTTAATGGAATTCAAAAGTCAATTGTCAAACCAATTATTCTGACTAGGCAGGGGTTTGTGGCGAGATCTAGAATTAGAAAACATTATTTCAGATTTCAGTTGTCTTTAGCAGGTATGCCATGATAAGCTTTTGCACACAGAAAAGGCTCATACTCAATAATTCTCAAGTACATTAAGCATGTGAAAATACTTGGGTAATATTACTGGTATATTACTGCTGTACTGTGTGTGCTTGTAGCATTCTGACCTCCACCTTGGGAACATAATTAAGTAAATGTGATTTCATACCCATGATTTTCATAAAATAGACAAATAAGGTGATAGCCTTTTAAAGAAATCTTTGGTCTTTTTAATAGGCTTTAGTCTCCCCTGCTGTTCATGGTCTAGAGAGGGGTGTCATGATGACACCCAGTTCTTGGTGTTTTTCTCCTTTTCCCTTAGTTTGGTTAGGGGCCTCTTCTTCAGGTGTCAGTTGAAAGGAAAGAAAACAAAAGCCATGAAAGCTTTGCCATCCAGATCTAAGAGACAGAGGGAAGACAGGATCTATCTAAGGATCTATCTTCATTGTTCAATAGAATAAGGTAGGAATTCTTTAGATGTCCATTGGAGTGGAAATTCCCTTCTAGTTGCATGTGTTGGGAAAGGGCTTTTCCAGTAAAAGTAGTATGACATGATGCCACCTGTAAACACTGAACAGAAACAAAGGTTTTCTCTAAAAGACTTCTAAGACAGACATATTTTTATATCTGCCTACAACATATTGTTATCTCTTCCATATCTGCAACCAGAATGTGTGAAATGAGGGAAAACCATAGGAAGATACAACAGAAGTAACCAAAGGGAGGAACAGAGGACATGGCCATTTCTAAAGTCTCTAAGCCTAAATGAGGAGCACTACCACACTTTGATTCTCTTCCCTGATGAAGAACAAACCTTAGTAATTGGCTCTAGAAATGCCCAACTCACATCTTCATCTGAGTGTTGCTCATTCTCCTCTTGCACAATTCTCTAATGTCTATGAGATTAGTTTACCATAGTTAGTTGTCTTTAGTTAGCCTTACCATAGAAAGCTGTCACATAGTGCACAACCCAACACAGTATTACTTCTACTTTACTTATTATAGCAATTATTATAGATTGTATGTTTTACAGCAAAGTATATGACTAAATCAAGCTACTCTTTAGGTAAACACATTGTTGATATGTTAAATGATTAATATCAAGATTGTTTTTATTGTGAAATGTTTAAAAATAAAATAATGCTAAACAGGATCTTCATAAGGTGGAGGACCCAACAGAAGTGGGTACACTGTGAGCATGTGTCATTTTCTATTGATGGCATGCAACACATTGGGTCCAAGGAGAAAACTAAAGTTTTAGATGGCAGAAGATGAAATTGCATAAAGAGTAGAAAATGAGGTATTTGCAGTAAAGATCAGCTTTCTCAGCTAAAATAATGCCAATGTTTCATCCTAGGGAAAAGCATCCACATGTTTCAAACTCCATTAAGCAATTATGGGTCACAGCAAAAAGTAGGACCCTAATGTTTCAACAGCTCTCGAAGATAAACGTTAGACATTCAGATTTCTCACTCAGGTTTTTACATGCTACAGTGTGGCTTATTTAAAGATTGAATTTTAACCTTTTTTTAAAATAAAGTAAATTTCAATAGATTATATTGAGCTCATATGTGCTTAAACTTTTGCTATTGCAAATTTTGGCCTTAAATTAAAATATTGTTTTATACCGATTAAATCTTGATAAATCCCCTAACATTCTACAAGATTTTGATCAGTTTAATACTAATGTCTTAGAACTCTGATTACTGAAAATTCATGTTACCTGAAGAACACAGGGAGAGGGATTCCCACAAGTAGGTTAGAGATAAATTGGTTGTTATCTGGATGGATTTGGCTTTTGAGATCCTGCCTCCCTATTAAGTCTTCCTCCTAATCTTTCATCTATAAGTCAAATAACTTTATGCCAATCTCAGTACCAGCACTCTGCACCAGATCAACCTTCCAGCAGGCATGGGGCCAGCCTAAGAATTTTCCTTTGTTCTACCCACTTTTAATACCTATTGGAATTCAAGACCTTCCTAAAGCCAAATCAAATATATGATTAATAGCAACTTCTCAAACAATGATTTGGTGATATTTGCTATTAACATGTAGTACTTGAAATCATGGAGTCACTTAGCTAGTATGTTTTAATTTGCTTAAATTTGAATAGTTGATTGCTCAGATGCCTGTCTGCCCCCATCTCTACAGAATGCCTGAGAGGAAAAAAAATACTTCCAAATAAGAATAGAATTTCTAAAAATAAGATACTCCATTACCTTTTTTTTTAGTACAACTTCTACATATCTAGGATGAAATCAAAATGATGCATTAGAGAAAATGTGAACCGCTATTGATTGGGATAGAGATGAGAGGAGTGACCCATAGAAAATTATCCAACATCAGAACCACTTGCTCTGCTGGTGCCACAGTCATCACATCACACATATATCTGGAGATGACCTCTCACATGGCTGCTCACATTGTTTCCTCACTGCTTCTTTTTTTTTTTTTTTGGTTTTTCGAGACAGGGTTTCTCTGTGTAGCTTTGCGCCTTTCCTGGAGCTCACTTGGTAGACCAGGCTGGCCTCGAACTCACAGAGATCCGCCTGGCTCTGCCTCCTGAGTGCTGGGATTAAAGGCGTGCGCCACCACCGCCCGGCTCCTCACTGCTTCTTAATGGAGGGTACTTGTCCTTACTTCTCTGTGGACCAATGCTCCCTTATTTGACCTTTTCAGGCAAGAGGCAATCAGGATGTAGCACTGAAGAACCATTTCTCTTTGCAAGGATCACCCTTATAGTATCATGCCCTACTAAATGTTTTATACCTTTAATTCAATTAGATCATTGTGTCAGTGACTTACATTCTCTCCCCTCATGCACAGAGGCATTAAGGAGAAAATCCTACCAGGTATACACAATATAAAAGAATTTCCTGAATTTCATTCTTCAAAAACATTTTTGGCCAACATTCATGTCACTATAAATAAGCACAGTGATCAACCTTAGATCAATCTTTAAAAGTCCAAAATCAATAATATTGATCCTCAGTGGTTAACCCATCAGTCATAAGACAGAGATGACCCCGTACAGTTTTTTTTTTTTATTGGCTCTGCCCTAAGACAAGTGGATAAAGTTACAAAAGTTTTACTCCAGGAAAAAAAATGTTTGGGCATTATCATTTTTTATGATGTTCCATTGAGCCTGAATCATGTTTGACCGCCTTTTGGGAATACTCTACAGGCTTAGCTGCAATAAACTGAGCCCTGAATACAGGCACATAGCGCATGTTCTACAGGTCATTTTCTCCCATGCTGGCCTAAATAAAGCAGAACCTTACCTTTGTACACTTGATTCATCAGTGGAAATCACTCCTTCCTCCAGAGAAATGTTCATGTTCATGTATATGGCTGCACAGCTGTTTTCCATGCTCATACTGTATTCTTGTGGACAGGTGAAGTTCCATCATCCTTATATTTGGACACAATGAGAACTCCAGAAAAACTGCAGTGGATGAAAAGTTAAAAGTGCTTTTATACCTGAGAGCACTGATGTCTTTTCTTATTGGTGTCTCATTATCTACTTTATCTCCGGGTTTATTCACTTAGCTTTTCCTATAATCTGATTCTAATTATCAATACACAATCTTTAAATAGTTGCAATCTTGAAATTCACTTTTGGTAATCTGTTTTATTTTGATTACATTGTGGAAATCCCAATCTTCTTTATTTCTCTTGCCCTATGTATCTAGGATATTCCTTACAGTATTCTGTTCTTGATTCTATAATACTTTACTGCAGCTGATTCAAGGACCAAACCCAACAAGACAGTCAGGGAGTCTCATTCAACTTTTAACTGTAGTCTATGTTTTTCAGGTTTTGTGACTTTGATAATCAATTTAATCTTCTTATATTTGAAGTATTTCCTTTGAGAAAAAAGTAAAACCAGTCATCTATACACAGTCAGAGAAATAATTGAGACAAGATACTTTAAAGACATTAAAACGTTATCTTTCCCAGAAATGCAATATACTCCTACTCCATACTCATGAATATCCATGCCTAGGTATATATTTTATTAAACTAGATTTTGTCCTGTTTTCTTGCAAAAATGATTCAGGATTCATCATCATGTTTCCACTTTCAATTAATAATACTTTTTCCTTGACCTCTTCCACCAGTACTAAAGTCTTTAATTAGCAAGCTCGTATGGTGACAATGTCTCTAATCCTCAATCCTCTGGAAAGTTGAGTGGCTTCATTCCTGTAATCCTGGGTGTGAGAAGATCCCAGCATCCACATGTCACACACAGTCTGTATGCCCACAGAGATCAGATCACTATTTGTTCTGCCAGTCTATGGGCTCCTGTTTACACCCACCCTCTGTTGACACCTCTATTAAAATTTCCCAAGTAGTAATCAGTACCTGGTGATATGGACACATCTCCTTCAGTCCAGGATTGTATTTGCAACGGATGCTCCCTGTGTTCAGAGTGGTGGACTGTGGAGACATTGTCCTGGGCTCCATGACTCTAAAAATCCCTGGGATTAGTTTACAAAAACTAATGGGAGGAAGCTCACAGGTGATCCCAAGTGGGCTCACACACAACACTAATAAAATGAGACAGAGACTGCCCTGGTGACCTGGAGCCAGCAGAGTCCCTTGGGAGATTTTTATTGGTGTATTAATTGCTGTCATCACTTCCAAATCTCAGTGGCTGGGTCACCATGCTGCCCTTCCTCCCCCTGTGGAAGGCTGTTCTTTGTCTCTCTTACCTAAGCTCCAGTGAATCCTTAGGCCATTCTTTAAAAAATAAATAACTATGTAAACCAACTCTGTGACATTTCATCATGCCCTCATATAGTACAAACACATTACCCCTCAGTACCTACGTTCCAAGGTGCTGTGGCTGCTCCTGCATCTAAATCAGGTGAAAAAAAGAACTGTTCTTCTTTTAGATGCAGGAGGCCTTTGCCCTTTTCCCTAGTGTCATGAGTGCTATGCTCTGTTATACTAAGATACATTCAAAGGCTATAACAAGATGCTATGACTCTACAAGTATTGGTGGATAGTCAGTCCATGTCTCAGGGTAGGATTTAAGTCCTAAAATGATGGCATTGCATGGAAAGATTGAAGACTCTAAATAAGTACACAAAAATAGTCTTAGGATTTACAGACTAAGAATGATTCAAAATAATGTAAAAAGCTTAATTTTGTAGACATCTTCAATTTTTTAGTATGTGTAAAAAGATTCATATAATTTTGAAATTGGAATCATACTACCTATGTCTGGAATATTATTTTGCCTCTTAAAGCCTCAAGGGAATTATTTATCTATTTATTCCTCATGCTTAAAAATTCTTCTACTTTACTACTTATATGTCTACTGTTATTCAACTGATGACCACTGTTCCAAGAATCACTCTCTCATTTTCTGACCTACGTAAGTAGCTGATCGCAAGACTCCACCACTCAACTCTTTCATTATCTCCTACTTTATAATGCTGACTCTATTTCCCTACTGTACATTTATTTTTTAAAATATTTTTATTGATTATTTGGGAATCTCACATCATTTGCCTGATCGCACTCACCTCCTAGTCTTCCCATGTCCTCTCCTCTTCCCCTGTGACCCCCCCCCCCCCCCCGAACAAGAGCATTTTTGTGTTGTCCATATATTCATTGGAACATTGTCATATTCCTACTGGCCAGCACTGTAAGGGGGAATGAGTCTTTCTCTGCCTGCATCTAGGCCAGAAGCTATCAGCTAAGGAGAACGGTGTAGGGGCAGGAGTGGAGTGGGGCTAGCTTTCCCTTGTCCATGCCACTATCTACACAGCAGTGTTAGCGGCCAATGAGGGGTGGATCCAGATCTCCCAAGAGGAGTAGGACCAGTTCTCTCATAAAGGGTGGGGCCAGCTATCCTGTTCCCGCACACATTAACATGGCTTCAGGTGGCAGACCAAACCTTGGACATCTGCAAGGGCTTAGGTGGTGACACTGGCCTCAGATATCAACACAGCTCTTAGCTGTATCAGGACCACTGAACCACTCATGGCCCTTATCAGCTGCATGGACCACAAGCCTCAACATGGTCTAAGGTGGTCCATGCTGCCCTTCCTCCCCCTTTGGAAGGCTGTTCTTCGTCCCAACATGGTCTGAGGTGGTCCATGCTGCCCTTCCTCCCCTTGTGGAAGGCTGTTCTTCATCCCTCTTACCAAAGCTGCAGTGAATCCTTAGGTCATTCTTTAAAAAAATAAACTCACATCAGCATGGCTCCTGGAGGCAGCAAAGTCCATGGACATCACCAAGGCATCAGGCAGCATCACAGACCTCATATGTCAACATGTATTTCAGGCTTCATTGCAGCCTGGGGTAGCAGCATGGACCATCAACACCAACATGGTCCTTTGAGGAGGTCTATCCAGAAAATGAACCTTTCCTCATCTTGGGCCTCTATCATTGCCCAGAGTTAGCAGGATCCCACAGCCTGTACGTTTATTGTATGTTAAATAATCTATACTCATTGATGCTACATTAAATGTAAATTTCCTCAAATTTGCTTACATGGCTGACCACTTAGTATCCAGCTGTTTGGGAAGGTTATAGAAACCTTTAGAAGGTAAAGCCTTGCTAGAGAAAATAGGTCACTAGCCCTCCTTCCTGTCCGTTCTGTATCCTGATTATATATACAGTGGGACCAGCTGCCTCCTGTTCCTTCTGCTGTGTCTCCATTGCTATGGTGGCCTTTATACCTTCCTAAACTAGAAACGAAAGCACTATCTTCCTTAAGTTACTTCCTGTCAGGAATTTGGCCACAGCCATGAGAAAAGTAACTAACACAGGAAATCGGTACTGAGAAAGGGAGCTATAGCTATGATAAACTTGACCATGTGGTTCTTATGCCTTTAGAACTGATTTCCATGAAGAATGAGGGGGAGTAGGAAGGGGTGTATGGGAGGGTTTGGAGGGAGCAAAAGGAAGGAAGAAATGTTGTAATTAAAATACAATCTCAAAAATAAACAATGATAACAAAAATGTTATCAAATGCTATAGTAGAGATTAGTGGGCTATCTTTGGGGGGGGGGTTGAAAGACCAGAATGCCAAGAGAAAGATGAGCAGTGGAGGTTTGGCTCTTGACATTTCAGAGGGGAACGGAAATCTGTTGGGAACTGAGACAGAGGCCATTTGTTTTATACTCTGACACATTATCTGGGCAAATTCTGCCTGTACCCTGAGAACTTGGACAAGGGTGAATTAAAAAATAATTTTTCTGATGGAGGAAATCCTAAGACAAGTTAGTATTCAGGCTGTCCCACAGCTACCGACACTCCTCTTATCCAGGTCCACAGTGAGAGAACAAGGAGACCAGAAAGATGTGCAAAGAGGGGTGGAAAATAGCATGAGTGAACTGGCGAATGCAGACAAGGAAGATGCAAAGATAGACATTAATGTAATGTAAGGAAGACATTTGTATTCCTTAGATTGTAATGTAATGTAGATGTTTAAAGGAATGTATCCCATCAAAGAGAAACCTCATACACTGGACTGGGAAAATAGGAACAGTACTCCAGGAAACAATGCCACTCACCCAGGGCTCCATTTTGTGATAATCTAAATTGATTTGAGATAAGTGAGACTGATTCAGGTTTTCTCTACTCAAAAACAACTGTCAAAGAAGGGGGTTTCAAAGATCCAGCTGTCAAAGATCACAGAGGCTGCTCTAACTGCTAACCAAGGCAGCTGGATAAATTTTGAGCAGGCATTTAAACTTGGCAGCATCAACCACATGATACTGGTTTGTAGGTATGGAAGATGTGAAGATAAGAGAATCATGGAAGCTTGCACCAAGGTTCTAGAGAGCCACTGAAGCCAGACAATGTGTGGTAGTCCCTGAAACAGAATTACGTGAAGCTGTGAAGGTGAAGTCTAAGTGGAAACAGAGAACCCACAGTGCTAGTGATGACAGGACAATGGAGCAGCTCCTGAGGAAAGCTGTAAGCACAGATTAAACCTGGAGAAGCTATATGTAGGCAGCAGATCTAGAAGGGTATGGTTATCCGAGCCCTCCAGAGTTTAGATGACTCCATCATGAGCACTAGATGCCACCTATAGAGCTCCAGGATTTGGTGTTTAACCTGTTGGGTTTTGGTCTGCCCTTGTTATACGTCCTTCCTCCTCCTCCCCCTTTCAATGTGAGTGTTTACTTTATGCCTTTGTATGTTATAAGTGAGCAACTTTCTTTTTTAGGTAAGGGCTCACAACAGTTGATACTGCCCTGAGTCTGAGAAGAAACTTTGGACTTTTGAAGAGTGCTGAAATTGTTGAAGACTATGTGGACTTCCTGAAGTTGTAGTGAATGCACTTTGCACTATGAGATGATTATGAGCCCTTAAAGGCCAGAGACAGATTGCTAGGGTCTGAATGTGAAATGGCCTTTATAGCTCTGTTTTTGATCCCGCCATCCTCAGCTGGTAGCTCTGTTTTGGACAGTTTGAAATATTTAGGAGGCTGATCTTCATTGGAGGAGCTGAGCCAATAGGGAAAGGTTTTGAAGTCTCATAGCCTGGGCATACTTCTTGTCTCTTCTCCATGTCTTCACTGCAGATGTAATGTGACAGCTGCCTCACACCCCTGCTGCCGGGACACCCTTGTCATGTCAGACTGCATCCCTTCTTAAACTAAAAACCAAAATAAGCTCTTCATGCATTAAGTTGCTTTTTGTCATATTTGGTCACAGCAACAAGAAAACAACCAATGCTCAGAGCAAAGATAGAAACAATAACATTTCCAGTCTTATGCAAGCAAGGATGTCACCATGGCTTCAGATGTCATGATATCTCTGACAAAATTTCTCAAATACTATAGGCCTTTAGGAGGGAAAGGAGAGGCTCTTCTCTTTCATCTCTCTAAACTCCTTTAGAACTGGTAAAATTTAATTTTTTCAATAGCAGTCTCCCAAAGGTTGAGACTGTTAGCCTCAGGATACAGATGCCTCAGTCACAACTGTTTTTCTTCACTCATCTGTTGACAGAAGAGACAAAGTCCAAGCTTTCACAGTGTTCTCTAACATTTTGACATTAAAGTTTAGGAGAAAATCTTCCTTCTTGTTCAACCTCCACAGTTCAACACTATAAAACATGCCCTAAGTGGATCCTTTTTTCATTATTATGCTGATGCCATCTACTATTTGAGTATTTTGTTTAGAACTTCACTATAATAAAATGCTTTTATGATATAACAGGCTTTATTCAACCCAGACTTACTGAAACACAAACCAAGAAGAAAAGTACTTTAACGAGTATTTTAAAGGTTTCTGATGGGAAGATAATGGGAGATTTCTTTGAACAATTCACCCTATCACCATCTCCCATTCACCTTTCAGTGTAATGCTTTATCCTAACATGATCAAATTCACAAATGTTTGGTCTAAAGTTTTCAGTGAGCTCTTTAGAGTCTGCATGTGAAATGCTCCCCAGGCTCATGTATTGAGCCTCACAATGCATCAGAACGACAATATAATGGACAAGAGGCCTAAATGTGATAAAGTACAGACATAAACGCCGATGAAGTAAGATCTTAGATTGTAAGGCAAATTGCGAAATGGTCTTATTAATAAAAAACCCAGAGCTAGCTATTGGGGTAAAACCTGAGAGATCAGGGAAGCAGAAAGAAGCCAGCCATATTCTTACCACTAGAAATTCTCAGCCAAAGAGAGCCACTTCCTGTATTCTCACACCTATATCCTCTCTGTGTCTTGCCATCTCACTTCCTCTCTCCATTCAGCTACATTATGGTGATATTTTATTTGTGCTGAAATGTGATTTTATTTGTATGTTAGTAATAAATAAAGTTTGCCTGGAGATCAGAGGTCGTAGTGAGCCATAAGCAGAGTCAGGTGATGGTGGCACACGCCCTTAATCTGATCACATGGCAGGCAGAGTCTCTGTGTGATCAAGGACACAGTCAAGTGTGGTGACATGAACCTTTAATCCCAGTACCAGCCACAGAGACCTGGAGGTCTGTATAAGACAGACAGTGACGAGGAAGTCATGTGGTTGGGTTTAGAGCCAATGAGAAGGTAGAACAGAAAGGCAATAAAAAGACAAGTCAGACAGGAAGAAACTCTCTCTCTGGGGAAGCTACTTCTGGTGGTAAGTTAAAGTTAGTCGTGGCTATTGCTCCGATCTCTTTGGCTATTTCCTCTGTATTTGGCTCTGTGTTTCTTATTTACTAAGACTGTTTAGAATTTCATCTACACTATATCACTTCCTATCTGTCTGTACAGACCTCCAGATCTCCATGGTTAGTGCTGGGATTAAAGACATGTGCCACCATGCCTGGCTATGTTCCCAGTGTGGCCTTGAACTCACAGAGATCCAAATGGATCTCTGCCTCCCAAATGCTAGGATTAAAGGCATGTACTACCATTGCCTGACTTCTATGTTTAATATAGTGCCTGGCTTTTTCTTCTGATCTTCAGATAAGCTTTATTGGGGTGCACAAATAAAATATCACCACATTAGATTAACCAATTATTTCCCATACAGGACACTAAAATCATGTTCTGAAATTAAAAATTAATAAAATTAATTCCCCCAAATTAAGACTTCTACTTGATTTTAAATGCTCTTGAGAGAATGAGAAGATAAACCACAGATGGGATGAAGATATTTGAAAATCAAGTGGCTTATAAAACATTTATATCCAAAACATCTAACAAATTCTCAGAACTCAACAGAAAATTTGTTCATAATTGACAAATATTAATAACTGAACTGTGCTCTATATTAGTAAGTAGGCAAAGACAGCAAATTAGTAAAATGGAAAATTACACAGTAATAAAAAGAATAGATAAATATAATACCTAACAACATAAATATATACTAAATGTATTACACAACAGAAAAAACTCAGACTATTATTCAATTGTAATCGTGTGTTGTTGTGCCTTAGGTAAATGTGGAGAAATTATAATCTGATCTGTGGTTACTAGTATTTGAACTCCAAAAGAATTGGAAGGATTCAAAATTGTACAAGGGTGTGTTTGAATTGATATAACTTTTCTGTATCTTAAATATAATGATGCTACATGATTGTATATGTTTTTCAAAACTAAGAGAGTTTTGTTTATGTCCTGCCCAGGATCTGAGCAGAAGCAATGGATTTAGTCCATGTTACAAAGGAGATTTATTAGATTAGCATACACAATTAAGTTTGGGTCATCCAACAATGGCAATTGCAGAATTTGAGAATCATTATAACTACTCATGGTGTTTTGAATGAGATGGCCCTGATAATTTTGGATGTTTGAATGCTTGATCCTCAGTTGGTGGCACTATTTGAGAGGCTTAAAAGTTATAGCTTTCTTGGAGGAAGTGCGTCACTGGATGAAGGTTTTAAGAGTTTATAGACTCAAGCTATTTCTTTCTCTCTCCCCTTTTTATATTGTTGAAAATAGATTCTTCTCTCATGCAATACATCCCAACCAGTTTCCCTTCCCTCTACTCCTCCCAGTTACCCCTATCTCCCCTCTCCTGTAGATCCACTCCCCCTCCATTTCCTCTTCAGAAAAGAGCAGACCTCCAAGAGACAACAGTCAAAGAGGACAAAACAAGATACAATAAGACAAGCCAAAGCCCTCATATTGAGGCTGGGCAAGGTAAGCCAATAGGAGTAAAAGAGTCCCAAGAGCAGGCATGAGAGTCAGAGATCTGCTCCTACTATAGAAGTTCCACAACACCACCAAGCTAACAGCCATAACGTACAAGGAGGACCTGGAGCTGACCCATGCAGACCCTGTGCTTGCCATGTCAGTCTCTGTGAGCCCTGCTTAGTTGACTCAGTGGACCATGTTCTTCTGGTGTTCTCCATCCCCTCGGACTCCTACAATCATTCCTCCTCTTCTTCCACTGGGTTTCCCAGTCTCTGAGGGGAGGGACCTGATGGAGACCTTCACTTCAGACTCTCTTTCCACATAATGTCTGGTTGTGGGTGCCTGCATCTAATGCTGAGGAAGACTTTCTGATGATGATTGGACAAGGCATCGATCTATGAGTATAGCAGAATATCATTAGGAACCATTTCATTGATTTTGTTTGTTTGTTTTTGCTTTGTCATGCTTTGTTTGCCAGTCATGTTTGGTTCTATCGTACCTCTGAGCTATCCAATCTCTGGTACCTGGCCATCTAGGCAGTATAGGGCATGGGCTCCCTCTTGTCATGTGGGGCTCAAGTTAAACCAAATATTGGTTAGCCACTCCCACAAGTTCTGTGTCTCCATTGCTTCAGCACATCTCACAGACAGAACAAATTGTAGGTTGAGGGATTTGTGTTTAGATTTCTCTTTCATTAGTCTGCAGAATAACTTCTCACTTTGGAGACTAGAATATAGAGGTGAAAGCTCCATGTAGGTACCAGCTCGACCTCTCTGTGTTCAATAAACTCTCTGGATGTTGTCCTGGGCAATTCAAGCTAGCTTTCTCTGTGCCATACTTTCAGCTCAGGATCTGAGCTCTCAGATTCCTTCTCCTGTGCCTTTGCTCTGCCATCATGAGCTGGAGTCTGGAACTCTCTGAAAACATACCACAAATAAATTCTTTCTTCTATAATGTGCCTTGATCACGATGTTTTATCACAGCAGGAGAAAAGGACCCATTACTCTGGTCCATAAGTCTGGATGTCTCACCATTTTCAATCTGGTACTAAAGGTCTGGAGGATTCCTGGAGAGCCATTGGTCTTATGGAAATCTCCATGGTAGGCTAATTGATGGACAGGCCATCATCATTGGGTACTGAATGAAGAGTGGAAGTAGCAGTGCAACAGTGTAACTGCACTTGTCAGCAGGCTGGAAGGGTGGACACACAAAGCCACAGCTTTCCCATTGGATATCTTCAAGTCTGGGTCACCAGGAGTTACTGATGCCCACTCTGGGGCACAATGTTCCCTCTTCACTTAATCTGAGCCATATCTCTTAGTTGAAGCTAGGCTAAAAACTCACATTACATATATCATTTTCACACAATCTGGAGGGAAGGAGGGGCTGCTGCCATGCCATGCAGAAGATGGAAGTCATGAATATTGCTGATATCATCTGAACCCCAACAACGAAGAGGTATTTGGCCTCCAAGGTCCATAGATATTTGTTTTTTTTTTTTTCAGAAGGCTTGTGTGAGGCAACATAATAACTGCAATACTGACAAGAAAAATGAAATCCAGTACTGTGTGTCTCTTGTGAGAAAGATTGTGACCACCGATTAAATCCTACGGAGAGAAAACTAATAAAATCAAATCCAATAAGCTTCTAGATCTAACTCGAGATACAGGATCTGAAGAGAGTAACACTATACCTTCAGTATCTCTGGGAGGAAATCAAAATTGCACAGGCAACCCAGCTGGGAGAAACTCTGTGATTCTATTGAAAATGTAATTCCAATGTTGAAAGGAAGCAGAGACAAACACTACAGTTTAAAACACTTTCAGAAATAAAGTAGGTAATTACTGTGTGTGTGTTGAAATTTCCGTTTGAACAACTAGAATCTTTGTATGTATTGTGCTTTTTAAAAGATAAACTCCAAGTGATATTTTATGGTTAGTAACTATTGAACAAAATTTTATTTTCAAATATTTTTCAGTGTCCAACTTTTTAAAAAATTATATTTAATGACTTTATTATTTAGAACACGTCTTCTAACCGAACCAGCAATTCTTTCTCACCTTCTCTTAGGAATGTCTTTCACAAGCACCTAAGAATTAGGAACATCTATCATCTCATCCCAAGAAATTTAATTTCCTGATTCCTATGAGTACTCCAATTTAAACATACATATCTAAAGGTTCTAATCCCTCATCCACATCTGAGAGAGAACATGCAATGTTTTCTTCCTGGGTTGAAGTTATCTCACTCAGAATGATTGTTTCAAACTCTGTTCATCTACCTAAAAATTTCATTTTTCTTTACAGATTAATTATTCCATTGTATATATTTACCACATTTTCATTATACTTTAATCAGTTATGGGCATTTACGCTGTTTCCATTTTCTGGTTATTGTGAATAAAACAACAAAGACCATGGAGGATCAAGTACCCTTTAATGGGATATAGAGTCATTTGGACACATGGCCACCAGTAGTATAGCTGAACCACATGGTAGATCTATTTCTATCATTTTGAAGGACCTTCAAACCTCGTGCTGTGGTGACCCCCAACCATAAAATTATTTTTGTTGCTATTTCATAGCTGTAATTTTTCTACTGTTATCAATCATAATGTGAATATCTGTGTTTTCCAGTGGTCTTAGGTGACTTCTGTGAAAGGGCCTTTGGCCCCAAAGGGGTCACAACCTATAAGTTGAGAACCTCTGTCTAGAGTAAAAAGAATTCTCAAAGAAGTTTTAATTTGCATGTCTTTATGGCCAAAGATGCTAAGTATTTAAAGAATATTTCTCAGACCAACAGCAAGGCAGCCTAGAACTCAGCTAGATGAGGGAAGGGCTCATCAAGTCTCATCTATAGATGAGAAGTTACTGGCCATTGATGGCTCCTGGGAAAGGAGTTTGAGTTTTCTTCAGGGATGGGTCCTCTTTCAGGATATTCATGCTCCAGCAGATGGTCCTATACACATGCACACAATGATAGCACTAAGTGGACTCAGTTGGGTTTTTGTTTATTTTTTTAATGTATGAATTTGGGAGGAAGAACTTGTGAGGGAATAAGGTTAGAACTAGAGGGGAGGGATTGGAAGTGGGCTTCATAAAAACACATTATGCATATGTTTGAAATTTTCAAGCAATAAAAATGTAATTTAATTTATGGAGAATTATATAGAGAAATAAAAGTTCTAAGAAAGGCCAAGTAAATGATAAAGTTAAAAATAGAAACTTAACAAATAAAACATGAGACTTCACTAGCCTGTTACAATAGACAAATGCTTCCCAGTTAAGGAAGATTTGGAAAGCCATTCAAATAGACACCCCAAACAAACAGGGGAAAACCAGATCATTGAACATGTAACAAAGATGAGTTGCAAATATTGTTTCTGAAGAATCAACCACAGCATGGAAGATACTGCGCCTTTATTTATCTTCCTCCCTAGTAAGTGATACATATTTATATATACCTTTTGAGTAGTTTTCTTCTCTCATGTCTCTCCTACACCAGTGTATATAAAGTATGTTCATGGTGTTCAATTTTCAAATTTAATACACAATTGTCAGTCATGATCAGAACATTTTATCAGAATAATGAGGTCCATATGAGGATTCCAGTATGGAAGATGGAGTGTTTTACATGAAATATCTTCTACAGAATGTGATTTGACCTTTCTCAATCCCATTACTACTACCATAGTTCAAATCTCCCTAATATTTAAGCAGCCTGACTGAGTACCCCACTTGCTTGAAGCCTTGCCTCCAATCTTTTCTTGTATTATTTTGTTTTTCAGATTCATAGTTCAAAACCACAAATTTATTCAATGAATATTCTTATTAAATTACCAGTTTTTCAAAGCTATGAGAATAAAGTTTTATGCAAACTTGACACAAGCTAGAGTTATCTGAGAGGATGAAACCTCAACTGAGAAAATTCTTCCATAAGATGGGCTATAGGCAGGTCTGTAGGGCTGAGAAAGCCATGAAGAGCAAGCCAGTAAGCAGCACTCCTTCATGGCTTCTGCATCAGCTCCTACCTCCAGATTCCTGCCGTTTGAGTTCCTGTCCTCACTGCTTTTGATGAAGACTGTTTTATTGCCGGGAGCCATGTTGGGGGGCAGCAGGTGGATAATTCTCAGGTAGGCAAGGCTCCCAAGTCCACAGACCCTGGAATGTCTTTTGTTTCTGCTATGCCTTTGCATGCTTGCTGTTGCTATCTCTCTCTGATATCTGGCATGGTTGAATTGTGTGTGAAGAAATTCCCCACTGCCTGTAAGATAATGTGTTTATCTCGTGGAAACATTCTGTTCTACTGGGCAATTTTACCTGCAAATTAATTTGAAGATGATTTCCTTCCAAAGCTGTACAGTCTAATTGATAATAATATTAGCTTATACAGAGCTTTGATGAATAAAAGTATATACAAGGATATGTTTCATAGCTAAAGACCTGTGAGTTCCACCTTAGGAGCTGCTTTAGATTACAGCTCAGGTTAGTGATTAGGAGAACAACTGAATTCCCTGGAGGCCAGGCTGGCCTTAGTTCTCTCAATACTGAAAAGGTACAGTTACAGGTCTTGATGTGCATCATTTTGATGAAACAAAGCCTTGTAATAACTTCAGGTTAGATCAGATGTTTTGACAATAGCTTTAAGAAGAAAAACCACAGAAAACAACATAGTGTCCATAAGGAGACATAACTGAGGTTAAAAATCCAAAGTAACCCAACTGTTAAGGTTGGTTGTCGATTAAAGGTGATGATTAATTCCTTGTACCCATTCCTGCCCTCAATCTCCTGATACAAGAAACTGGTGATAGACAGGTATACATCCTAAAGATCTAAAGTACAGCCAGCTGATTGTCTTTTATGTACAAAAGTTTAGGTTTGTGATTCCTCTAGGATTCCTTGTAAGATTAACTTTTTAGATAAACAGTAGAATGATTGATTCTCTCTTGGTAGCCTGGTATATGCCCTGTCAGCAAGTGAGATGTCTATGAAAAGATGCTTTCTGTCTGCTCATGCTCTGTTGATCTGCAATAAGTTACTTAGACATAAATGTATATGGGATATTGGGATGACTTTGTTTTTAATCATGTAAGGGAGATTACAAGTAATCATGTACAAGATTGCTTGTACTCTGAAGGAATTTAGCAAAATCACTGTATGGGATAGAGATTAGGACATCATTGGCCCACCAGGATTTTATGAATGTGTGAGTGAAATAAACCCTGTTCTTCCCAAGTTACTTTTAGTCATGGTGTTTCATGACCATAAAGCCTTAACTAAGATAAAAGTTAAAAGACAATTTGGCATCCATGGCCTTGCCAGACACGACAATGTCTATTCAGCTACTTTACCTTCTCTATCTCCTTACTCTTCTGTGTACTTCAATTAAGCTTCCAGCATATTAGGGTGTAAATGCCTACACTATATATGAAAGTTTGAACTGCTTGTTCCATCTTTAGGTTTCTTGACATCTGGATAGCTAGTTCTCATGTTTCTAGTCTCAGCCTGAGACTTCTGCCATCACCCTACGTGGTCTTACTCTTACTTTAAACTGATTGTGTGTATCATAGCTGTTCATTGTCTGTCATCCATAGCCTTCATGCATGTTCCTGTAAGAACTGTACCAGACTGAGTATGTTTACAAGAATCACCAACACACTGTAGACAGTCTATGAATGTCAGATAAACTAGCATCAATAGAAATTTAACTGTCATTTACATCTTTGGGGAAACCTTTCTGTCTCTCAAGATTCGAGATTATATTATTGTAAAGTTATAATTCAAACATGAAATTTGCTTCAGATTAAATGGACTTTCTCAGATGCTGTAATAACTTGCTGACAAATGCAACCACTTAAAATTATTGGTTATAGGAAGGTGATTCTGGGAAGAAAAAAAATAAATAGAATCCTTCAAGGAAGTAAGAAGACCATCTATGATCACATGCTTCCTATTTGTCTAAATCTCTATCCATTATTTAATTACTGTTTTTCTTCTATTTTGCCTTATTTGGGTTTTTTATCATGATGAACTCACTGAAGGTCAATTGTGAGGATGAAAGATGAAAGAAAAGATTAATACACAGACATGAAGGTGACATGAAGGTAACATTAACACAGCCAATTGAACTATCTTAATTGCCCAAATCCATCTTTGGTGGAGGAGTCAACCGCTTTCTAAGAGTAAGTGTGTCTTTGATGGTTTATATTTTATCTCATCATTTGAGTGATTACTGTGTTTCAATAATTCAGAACTAGAGAGTGTATTTTTTTCAGATATTGGACAAGCTCAAATTCAACACTTACATTGAAATTCCTTGTTTATGTGGTCAAATCCCTTCAAATTGTTTAAATGCTTTCAATTAGTGCCAGAAACAAATGTTGACTTGGACAATGATAACTTTATATACTTGGCATCTCCCTAGGGAAATCTTCATTTGATCTTTCTGTACACAGTTAGCCTTAAAAAACAAAAAATCGTTAACGCCAGCAGTGAGACATGGCTTCTGCATGTAGTTAGTCCTGCATAAAGACAGTGTAAGAATCTTCACAGCTCCCCTCAATGTTGGCCCACTTACAAGCTGTGTTCTTATGGAGACTTTTAGTGTTCAAATGAGTCTCTCTAAAGGTGAACATGAATTTTCTCTCAATTGGAATCACAACAACCTGCTGTGAAATGTATAAGCACTTCTGGTTCATGACCTCAAACAAAGCAATAAATATTTCCAATAATCATGCCATGGAAGTGAAGACAGAGTTAGGAGAATGTTCTATAAAACATTGTATAACTCAACTGAATATCCTGCTGACACATGACTCAACATGTGTCAACTCAGCTTGCTACATGGCATCACCGGTACATGTTATGCTGTCTACTACTTCCCAGTTGACAAGGCATTGCAGATTCTGGCTGTTATTTATGAGTTGCATAAACATGGAGGAAAAGTTCTTTTCTCTATGCACATGAGTCATCAGGTTGCCAGTTTTGATGTGATTCCAGAGAATTTCCCTAAAAGTTTCTGCCATGCCCCCTTCACCTCCTTATTCCTTAGACTATAAATCATGGGGTTCAGCATGGGTGTCAAAATTGCATAGAACAGAGACATCAACTTCTCCTGAAGGACAGAGGGGCTGGAGTGGGGCTGGATGTAGGTGAAAATAGCCATGCCATAGCACAGGACAACCATAGTAAGGTGAGAGGCACAGGTCTGAAAGGCTTTCCACCTTCCTTCTGTGGACTGTATTTTTAGGATAGTGGAGATGATCTGGATGTAGGATAAGAGAACCAGGAAGAACGGTGTCATAAGCAAGACAATGCTAGAAACCATGATTGCAATCTTATTGGATGAGGTATCCACACAAGCCAATCTGACCACAGCAAGGGTTTCACAGGCTATGTGATCAATATACTTATTTGTACACATGGGCAGCTGAAAGGTGATGGTGGTATGCACAAGAGAGTTGATGGAGCCACTGACCCAAGATGTGATGACCAGCCTCATACACAGCCCTGAATGCATGATCACTGAGTACCTCAGAGGGTCACATACTGCCACATAGCGGTCATAGGCCATCACTGCCAGCAGAAGGAACTCAATCCCTCCTAAGCTCAGGGAAAAAAATAACTGGGCTGCACAGCTCAGAAATGGAATTGCTTTGTGTGTGGCAAGAAAATGAGCCAGCAGCTGGGGGACTATGCTTGTGGCATAAGACACATCCACAAATGACAGGTTGGTGAGAAAGAAATACATGGGAGTGTGGAGTCGGCTGTCCAGTCTGATTAGAAGAATGATGAGGAAGTTTCCCAGCACTGTCACCAGGTACATCAGCAAGAATAGGATGAAGAGGGAGACTTGAGTGCCCCGATCTCTGGACAGGCCAATGAGGATGAATTCATGCATCCATGTCTCATTGTCACGTTCCATTAAGAGCTATGATCTGCAAGGAGTATCAGAAATAAAAACACATGGCAATCAAATAACAAGCGACTAAGTTTCTGAGAATACATAATGCATGTGATCTACCAGGCTTTTTAAAATTTTGTATCACTCGTGGGGCTTAAGGAACATGCTTCGTTCTAAAATGCTCTTTACTGACTATGTTGCAGAGACATAGGCCAGTCCGAATGACTCCACAACGACTCGACATGCCTCACAGGGGCAAGCTACAACCCAGAGATGAAGCAGTGCAGTTCTGTCTGCTCTACGTCATTACCAGTTCCTTTTATTCCCAGGCAACAAGAAAATAGTGTTATAGCTGACAGTGATAGAAGGGTGAAAGGTTAAGGAGAGAGAACCACAGTTTAAAACTGCCTCACATCCATCGATTGCAATCCTCTTGATATGCTAGTAAGCTACAAGAAGGGTGACTGAGAATGTGGAAAGATCTGGAATCTGAGAACCTAGTTTTAGTGGGTTATTTTATTATTTCATTTAGTGGGTATTTGATTTCTGTTTGGTGAGAAGCTTTGTTATAGAAAATTCAATACTTTCAAGTATTTTAAAGCACAAATGTAAATAGCTCTTGGGAGGACATGTGAGTACTGTTATTGCTTGTAGACTGCAGTACCTCAAGGATGAGGAGTGTAACAAGACCTCTGCTTGGGGCAGATAAACAGGCAAATGGAATTTCCTGCTTTTAAATAGACACGAAGAAATTGAAAGCCTTCAGCAAAAAATTTTAGTATGTTTGGTAGGCTTCAGTTTCTTAAATTTTCTGTGCTCTGGGGGAAACATCATGCAGATGAAGTTTCTATCTTCATATTATCCCCCTTTTAATCTGATTCCATTAAGAGTCTGTTATCTCAAATTGAACTGAAAAGAAAGCAAATGAGAATGTGGTAGTGTGGACATCCAAGGTCAAGGGTTAAAGAGAAAGCATCCTTGGTGTCCAAGACAGGGATAACACAGGAACCCCTGGTAAACACTGCCAGAAAACAAATTCTCTGCTCATTGTTTGTGCTCAGTGGGTGCCTTTTCAGTAAAAGTAATATAGCGTGCTACTAAACATCCAGGGCAAATAGGTGATGTTTTAAAGACATGTTTAGAACTGACTCAACTACTGAACATCTGTCTCTTCACTAATGTCTTGGTTATTCAAGTGTGCAATTTGAGGGAAAAGAGGAAATAAGGAGGCAGGAGGGAAAGAAAGATGGAGCGCCATGGTCATTCTAGGGTTTCTGGCCTGCAAGTGGAAAATTTCTTGTTTCAACTTTCTTACTTGGTAAATGACAAAACAAAGCCAGTAGGTATACCCAACCCAACTAGGTGGTGGTGGTGCATGCCTTTGATCCCAGCACTTGGGAGGCAGAGCCAGGTGGATCTCTGTGAGTTCGAGGCCAGCCTGGTCTACAGCCTGGTCTACAGAGCGAGATCCAGGACAGGCACCAAAGCTACACAGAGAAATCCTGTCTTGAAAAACAAAACAAAACAAAAAAACCAAACCAAACAACAACAAAAACAAACAAACAAAAAACAGTTCCAAATAGATGTGAACACTTCTCTCACAGAGATCTACAACGTCTATGATATTGCAAGATTAACTTATCCTGGAGAGTGTTCACACAACTCATAATCTAGCCCTGTTCTGTTAGCTTTATCTTACTAATTATAGCAATTATTATCATATTGTCTGTTTCATAGCAAAGTATTTTACTGAAACATGTTGCATACAGGTAAATATAATTAACTGATATATATTTATTGATTTAATTATGTTTATTCTATTGAGATTACCACTCAC
>CABHPQ010160758.1:0-51897 GCA_902168405.1 Peromyscus aztecus | reverse complement strand
CACACAAACAAGAAAAACCATGAAGAATTATGTTCTTATTTTCATGATAAAAGAATTGAACATTTATTTTAGAAATTAAAGACTAGAAACAGGATCAGAAAACTGAAAATTTTCTATAACAACCACATGTTTGCCAATTGGGGAAAGTTGCACAGAGAAAGATTTCAACTGCATATGAGTGTTGTAGGAACCATCTTGGAGAGTATAGTTGAGAAAGTACTACTGATGATGTCAGAAACCCTGGTAGAGGGCGGAAATTAAAATAATGTGGTTACAAATAAAGCCAGTGTGATGGCTATTCTTTCCTATCAACTCGACTACATCTGGAATGAACTAAAACTCCAAAATGGAGGGGCACACCTTTGAGGAATTCTTGCTTAATTTGATGTGGAAAGATCCACTTTTAATCCAGATCTTTGAGGTAAGAAAACACACCTTTAATTCATATCTTTAGAAATGGGAAGACTCACCTCTAATCTGGTCCACACCTTCAGTGGGAAGCCTATACAAGGACATGAAAGAAGGAATATTTCTCTCTTTGCCTGCTTGTTCTAGCTCTTGCTGGCAAGTTCATTCCTTCACTGGCCTTAGAGCCCACCTCTTTGCAATTCCAGTGTGTACTGAAGACCAGCTGAGACATCCAGCCTCATAGACTAAACATCTACTGGATTCTTGGGCCTTCCATGGCAGCCATTGCTGGGTGAGCTGGACCACAGCCTGTAAATCATTCTAATAAATCCCCTTCCTATACATACAGAGAGAGAGAGAGTGTAAGTTTTGTTACTATAAAGAACCCTGACTAACACAGCCAGTAAATTGAGTAATGCTATTTTCTCCAGTGTGGTGACACAAAGATAATTAAACTTAGAGGTCATTTTTTAAAAATGTATTTGAGGATCACAGGAATGGGTGCCAGAAGGTAATATGTGAACAGTTGCCTAACATATGATCAGAGTTAAAGGTACTGAAACCAGCAGGACAGTGATGAAATTATATTAGAATTTATATTGAAGTATAATCACATAACAGAATGAGGCAACATGAGTCAAAGAGGAAATCTGTATGCTAGGTTTTATCTTCCAATTATTACTTCACTAAGATATATCCGATTTCATATTCTGTGTTCGCAATGTTGTGTTGGTACTGTTCCATCAAGGGGTAAGGTCTAGGTCTGTTCCCCCTTGGAACTCGGCAAAATTTTGCAATTGTCTCCCCCAAAACACTGCATTGAATTATATACCCTGGTTCTGGAGGCTACTCACAAGAGTCATTGCTATATTTTCTGTATCATTGGGATTTGTTCCCTCTGATTTGATTCATGGACTCAAGAAGAGAGGAGATTAATTTTTATAGTACTATATTTCTCCTATCAAATAAATCACTGGGTGTAATATTGTCATTTGCAGACTTCTGTTATACAAAACCTGTGTGCAAGCATAATGTGATTTACAACCGTGATATAATCAATCCATTTCCAGAGAAGTAATGTCTGATATTAAGTTATTTACTTAAATCTACAGAGATAATTTATAATGTTATAATTTCAGTTCATTGGGTTTTAGTAAACAGTATGCATTTTGAAAATAAAACCTAATGTCTCTTCTTATGTAAAATGAACATTAGCAGAATGTAATAAAAACAATAAATTATGTAGCAATGGGAACACAGATGCTTCTCTTTCATTTGCCTGTCTCTCTCTGTTTTAAATTTCTCGCTGAAGGTAATACTTTATATTTACCAAACGTAGATTAAAAAAGGGATCAGGGTCATTTGTTTCATTGAACATCAAGGAAGTTGTAGATTAAAGTGAGGAATAATGGCATCCAAGTCAGAGTGATGGAGATATGGTGAACAGTTCACTTCCTGTGAAGAATTTGTGCATCACTGAAAGTAGTCTTTTTTCACACTGTGGCTGGGTTTGAAGAAACGGGGGCAGATGTGGCATAGTTTTTAGTCATCTTGGGATCTGAAGCATTTGTAAACATGAGACACAACCATTCCACATTTGAATGTAACTTGGATTTACGATAATTTTCCTGGGTTGTTTACATCCTTGTTCCTTTTCTATAATCCTGAAATTATAAGAAATTGATTTAATGACACATTTTCATGAATAGGGGACTAAACATGGTCAAATGTCTCGGAAGATGGTTACATTCAGGAAGCACGGCTTAGTGTTCTAGTCAATGTGCAGAGAATGCATCATTTCCCCCTGTTACTTGGTTTGCAAGATTTCGTGGGAGCATAATATCCTGGGTTCACACACTGAGGAGAACAATTGGATTTGAATGTAATGAGGAAAGCTCACAGCTCAGAACAAATTGGTGAGGAAATGGTGACATCAGAAGGTGACTCTAATTGGCTGTGCTCTTAAGAAGCGAGAGCAGAAACTGAAAGCTTATTCCGGAAGTTTCCTTTGGGAAACAAGCTGGTTGGTGTCAGTACTTCTGCCTTTCTCCCGGGTGAACAGCTCGTTGTCCAACATGATAGTGTTCATTTTCTTGGGTAAGTGAACTGTGCTGCTAGTTCTGAATTTATTGCAATATTAACTCTTTATACATTGGATGCTGTCCCATCTAGCCTAAGCCTATGGGGACATATAATAAGAAATGCCAATTATGTTACTAACTTGTACTCTGATGTTATTTACTACTTTGGAGAAATGTGCACTTATCTGCAGTCACTTGTTTCTAACTCTGTGGAAAATATGAAACATGGTCATTTAATTACTCATCCCATTGTTCCTGCTCCTGCAAAACAACCTAAATGACTTTGAATCATTTATTAAGATTTATCTTGTTTCCATATGCACAAGAGCCTTAAAATGTTATCTGTCTAGTATATATTTACAAGTTAAAGGACCACAAAGTTTTGTATATCTGTTTAGCTTTGAAAGCAGATTTAAAAGAGAGAGTAATACAAACTGTCCCTCTAATTTTCAACCTTACTACTCAGGGTCAGCTGAGTGGAGCAAAGTTCCCGAACTCTGCATTAAAACTCTGCCTCTTGAGTGACATTCATGGCCTACAGGTAATATGTGGGCTCAAATCTCTCATGTTGGGTCATTATAAGAAGTTGGTCCAAATAATTCTCCCTTAACACACAGCCCAAAAAAATCTACTTCATAGATATGTGATTGATGAAATTTAATATTTTTCTTTAGGATATGTTAGCATCTATGTATCAATTTCAGGATGAGGGATAATTATAATCATATTGGATATTAATAAACAAACCAGGATATTTTCTTTACTATTAGCTATAGTTGTTGATGAATGGGGCTAAATAAGAGTCAGAAAATAATGTAAGTTATTCCAAAATACATTAAAAAGAAAAGGGAAAGCAAAATAAATCAAATCCAAGAAAATTATCCAGGAAGTAAAGGGTCCTTTGCATATTTTCAGTGTCTCTATGGAAATTCTCGTGTTGAGAGATTTTGTTTTTCTCATTCCTGTAATGTTTCCTTATTTCTTTTTTAGTTTCTAGTATTTTTAGTTTTGCTATAAAGATAAATCTATGAGTTTCAATTTTTGTAGCAATGTATCAGATTACACAAACCATATCACTTTTTCCTCAAGGCTTTGGTTGAAAAGGCTATGGTCATTTGCTGTCATCTTTTACTTCCAAATTAACACAGAAACCAGTTTGTGTGAAAAAAGAAATTATGCCTAACATGGTTAAGACTGAAAATTTCCCCATACTGTACAACTCTTGTTCGGTATTGTATAATTACATGTCATGATGAAGCAAATTCCTGTTGCCTAAAACTATAGGGGAAATGGTGAATTTTTTAATGAGCTTTATATATCCTTAAGAGGGTAATATACTTTACAGCATTCCAATTTTCTTGGAATCTTACAAAACAAGGCTTGGAAAACGCCATATTGATTTTCAAAGTGGCTGTACAAGTTTGCACTCCCACCAACAGTGGAGGAGTGTTCCCCGTGCTCTACATCCTCTCCAACATAAGCTGTCTTCAGTGTTTTTGACCTTAGCCATTCTGACAGGTGTAAGATAGTATCTCAGAGTCGTTTTGATTTGCATTTCCCTGATGATTAAGGATGTTGAGCAATTCCTTAAATGTCTTTCAGCTATTTGAGCTTCTTCTGTTGGGAATTCTCTGTTTAGCTCTATAGCCCATTTTTTAATTGGACTGTTGGGTATTTTGATGTCTAGCTTCTTGTGTTGTTTATATATTCTGAATATCAGCCCTCTGTCAGATGTGGGGTTGGTGAAGATCTCTTCCCATTCTGTGGGCTGTCGGGGAGGGAGATACCGTGATGAATGAAGACCCCAGGGGAATAGGAAGAAGCAGAGTACTAGAGAGGTCCCCAGAAATCCACAAAGATACCTCCACTTTAGACTACTGGCAATGGTCGAGAGAGTGCCTGAGCTGACCTGCTCTGGTGATCGGATGGCCGAACACCCTGGCTGTCATGATAGAACTCTCATCCAGTGTCTGATGGAAGCAGATGCAGAGATCCACACCCGGGCCCCAGGTGGAGCTTTGGGAGCCCAATTGGAGGGAGAGAGGAGGGATTGTATGAGTGAGAGATATTGAGACCATGATTGGAAAAAGCACAGGTACAAATAGCCAAACTAGTGGAAATGCATGAACTGTGAACCAATAGCTGAGGAGCCCCCATGGAACTGGACCGGGCCCTCTGGATAAGTGGGACAGTTGATTAGCTTGAACTGTTTGGGAGGCCCCCAGGCAGTGGAGCCGGGACCTGTCCTTGGTGCATGGGCTGTCTTTTTGGAGCCTGGGGCCTATGCTAAGACACTTTGCTCAGCCTTGGTGTAGGAAGGAGGGGACTGGACCTGCTTTGGCTGAGTCTACCAGGCTGGGCTGACTCTCCAGGGGAGACTTTGCCTTGGAGGAGGTGGGGATGGGGGTGGACTGGAGAGAAGGACTGGGGGTGGGAGGAGGGAGGACAGGGGAATCCGTGGCTGATATGTGAAATTAAATTAATTATAAAATAAAAATATATATTAAAAAAAGAAAGAAAACAAGGCTTGGAAAGAGGTAACACAAAAGAATAGATTTACTTAATGTCTTAAAACTTGTAGGTCATATTTCTGACTCAATTGTGATTCTCCTATTTTTTCCACTTATTGCATAATCAAGTGTCTTTTTTCTATGTTTGATAAAAGAAATTGATTCAGTTATAAAATACACTAAATTAGTATTACTATTTTCTTGATTGCTTTTAGAAAACATCCCTGAAAATAACTGTAAATATCTGGATGACTTGTTAGCTATTTATATATACCTTATCTATTAAGAGCTAAACTGATGTAAATCAAACATAAACTAATTGAATACCCATAAAACAGACCCATGTGTTAGGAATACAATCCTGAATGGCCCGTATTAACTGTCCTGTAAATGTAGAGAGCATAGTGTTGTAGACAAGCCAATGAACACACACTGCAGGGCAAGAAATTCTACACCTTCAGGACTTCTAAGCTCCCAGGGAGACAAAAGAGAGGTGTTTGCTCACTTGGGTTGTAGAAAAAAGAAAGTATAGAATTCATATTTCCCATAACATAGATAATGATCATAATCAGTTTTAAAAGACAAAGTATTGTCCCAGAGGACAAGAATTAGATTGCTTATTAGAGGCCAAAGAGTGAACTTCAAAGGGGCAAGTCAGCTTGGAGCACTACAGAAAGCTTTAAGATATCTGGGGTGCATGTGATAAAAAATATGAAAGCCATGTTATGAAGAGCCACCCAAAGAGACCAAGCAAAGAAATGGCCATACTAAAAGTGTATTCCATGTATAAGGTGATATAAAGAACTGCTCTTAGTCAAATAAATCCAGAGGCCAGGCAATTGGCCAGGGAAGGCTGTTCAGTGGCTCAAAGCACAGAGGCACAACGTTTATGGGGATAGATATGGGCCAATGAAGTTGAGGATGCATTAAAACGTCTCTCATGAATTGTTTGGATGTCTATATTATCAGTGTCATTGCTGATGAAGTACAGTGATTCACCATAGAGGATTAACAAGGAGGACAAGACTAAATAAATCTGCGTCTATATTGGCATCCTTGCCAATAGAGGAAATAGCTTTTTATCTAGGCTTGGTATTGAAAGTATTAGGGCTTAGATTATATATTAGAGAATCTTTAGTCTAGATATTTTATTTCAAGCCGTGCGAGAAATAGGATTCCCCCTGAAGAGTATGAATAAAACCAAGAAAGTTCTGAAAACAGAATTTGAACTGAAAATATATTTTAACTGAGCGCTAAGAGGATGACAGGAAGCCTCACTCTCAGCAAATGGTATAAGGTGGTGAATCATCAAGAAACCGTTTCCAGAGGAAGAGGGAGACTCTAAAACAAACAAATCATCAAAGCACCCAGACACGGACAGAGGAGACACAGTCTTTAACATGTTCCATTTTATGTCAAGGGGACGTAAATGACATTTTTTAGAAGCTGTTTAGGGGCTGGAGAGATGGCTCAGTAAAGAGTACTTGCTGCTCTTCCTGAGGATACAAGTTGGGTTCTCTGTGCCCATGTTTGGTAACTTGCAATCACTTTTAAACCAGCTCCGGAGAATCTGACTCCCTCTTCTGGCCTCCGTGGGCACCCACACACATGTGCATAAGTTCACATACACATAAATTGAAATAAATCTGTTTTTAGAAGTGGTTTTGATGCAACGAAAGTAATAAAAATTTTATGAGTCAAGGAGTAAATGGAAGGTAAGAATGCAGAGCAGGTAAATAATAGACCTTGTCTAAGAATCTTACACTGCACGGCAACAAGGTGGATCTGTAAGTATTTCTGTGGTTTGTGGATTTAGAATTCTTTGGGTGTAGGCACGAGAATGCTAGAGCTCGGTCTATGTTTGTTTTTTTAAGAATCTTCCACACTGATTTCCACAGTAGCTACACCAGTTTACGCTCCCACCAACGGTGAATGAGGGTGTTTCTTCACATTCTCATCAGCATTTGTTGTTTTTTTGACAAGAGCCATTCTGACTCTTGTCATGTGAGATGCAACACCAA
This sequence comes from Peromyscus aztecus, assembly GCA_902168405.1. Taxonomy (NCBI): domain Eukaryota; kingdom Metazoa; phylum Chordata; class Mammalia; order Rodentia; family Cricetidae; genus Peromyscus; species Peromyscus aztecus. Next base: position 44,877 of record CABHPQ010160758.1, on the reverse strand, counting down.
TGAATTACACATTTGTGCTTCCTTGATGACTTACGGGTACTGAACATTTTATCAGACAAAAGGACCATGTGGAGGGAGGAAGAGGAAAAGGGAGAAGTCCAGCAGAGTCAAATGAGACTAAAGGATACATTTCACAATGAAACCTGTTACATTGTATCGTAATGAAAAGTTAATGAAAACTATCTATTTACAATAGAGAAATACAGAACTACGGGGAGAGGGGGGAAATTTGTTTCAGCCTCATAATAGTTCTGCCACACTGTGTTGTCCATAATTCTGCCTTTCACTGTCAATAACTTAGATCTGAGGGCTATGGCCACCAAGCTGTAACACTGAGAACATGTCATTGTTTTCTTGTTGTTGCTGTTGTTCAAGCTGCAAGGCTGAGTTCAGAAAATGAATCCTCTTCCCAGACGAATGACTGTGTACGTTTAGTGCAGCAATGCTTGATTGATACAAACGGCTGTGAGCAGTCATGGAGATCAGTGGAAGACACCTGCATCGTTCCAGGTAAAACCCGGTGTCAAAAGTCCACCCAAATGAGTAGCATGGAACCAATGCAGCAGTGAGATTTCATATTATCTTATAGAATCCTAGGAGCTAAATCAATTTTCCTTTAAATACTTCACTTAATCTCAGTACTTGACCTTAGTTACAAAACTGTACTCTTAATTACTAATGGGCCCTTATATAGCGACACGGAGGGCAGTTTCGGCAAAATTTCAAATTATTATTTTTTTCTCTCACTATGAATCCTGTAATTATATGCCTACTCCTAGTAACATGACTAAAATTTTATTTGCACGTTTGTAATATACTATGTATACTATTTTCCATTCCTACTGTGTCATGGACAAATTAAAATATGTTTTAAGATTTAAAAAGCGCAAATGTTCGGAGGGCGGTTCCCGATTACAGCAAAGATTGTAGTGACTGCAAGGAAATGTAAGAACTGAGCAGGTAGAGGGAAATGAAGAGTGCAGACTCCATTCCACCCCCAAACTCTTGAGAGCAGACTTCTACTGTTGTTAGAGGTGACACCCAGAGACCCGGCCACATAACATCGGGAGAAACAGGAACAGTAATGCTGGGCCCAGAGTCTGAGAGTATTTGTAGCTGAGGGTGGGGAAAGAAAAGGCCATGGTTTTGCCACACCCAGAAACTACCTTCCCATATAAGAAGCACTAGGTGAGCCGGGCGGTGGTGGCACATGCCTTTAATCCCAGCACTCAGGAGGCAGAGCCATGTGGATCTCTGTGAGATCGAGGCCAGCCTGGTCTACAGAGCGAGATCCAGGACAGGCACCGAAACTAGGCAGAGAAACCCTGTCTCGAAAAAAAGAAGTGCTAGGTGGGAGATAAATGGAATTGCTTGTTTTTTTTCAACCGCTGGGCGCATGTGATAGGGTTAGCTGCTCTCATGGGATGGGGTTAGCTGCTCTCATGGGATGGGGTTAGCTGCTCTCATGGGATGGAGTTAGCTGCTCTCATGGGATGGGGTTAGCTGCTCTCTGAATTCCCTGGAACCTTTGGCCTATTTAATAGCACCCTCATGGCTTGCTTGCTTTCGTCATTGTTGTTCGGGGGAGGTGGGGGTGGGGCTGAGTGACCAGTATTTGTAAAACAGCAACAAAATTCATCTGAACTGTCAGGTCGTTGAGTTAATATTGCTCAGAGTACTTTAGCATTCGCTAAAAGTAGACTGCTCTAAGAGACCGATTACATAGCGAAACATTCCCATGGTGTTGTTATGCCAAAGTCGTTTTAAAAATTATACTCTACCATTATGACAAATTTGTCTTTGTACTGCAATTCTTATAATTAAACATCTCATGAAAATTGTGCAAAGTTTAATAAGAGACCGAGAGGGGAAAATGAAAAATGTACTGCATGACAGAATTTTGGACAGTATACTGCTAGTGAATGTCACCCATCCCCAGCGTGTTCTGGGTCAAAGGCGGTAGCCTACAGTTGTAACAATGCCAGGGTCTCCATCAGCAGGACTCGAAGGACTCCAGAGGATGTTCCAGAGGACTTTGCTTCTCTGCCCTGGAGAGAAAACAGAGATATTTACATCCATAGGAGAGGTACAGCTAGTGCTTACACACACATTTGCTCAGAATAAAATATTTTAAGATGAGGTCAGAAGATGACAAAAAAAAAACATATTTGTTTCAATGATGAAATCCTAGCTATATTTGACAAGGCAACTTTGTCAATTAAAATATTATACTTAACATGTCATCAGTTATAAGTTATTTATTATGTTAGCTAACAAATCTAAGCTATTTGCAATGAATTACGATAGTATTGGAGTAATTATTTTATATATGAAAGAGAGAAATGTCCCTAAACATACAAATAAAAAATTCAATTAGTTTTTTTTTAATCTAAAAAATTGTAGGTTAGAGGCAAATTAATTTTTAACCAGAAAATGAAATACTGGTAATTATAAGTGACTGATTCATTCAATGTTATTTATAAGATGCTTTCTAAGTGTTAGGAGAACTTTAGAATCACTTACATACCTTTTAATATAGTTTTAGAGTAACAAGTACAATAAAATATGTCACAGCAAAACAGCAAACAAAATAGTTAGAGACCGGATAGCTGAGACTGAACTGCACCCCAGTTGCCTGTGTAAGGTCAGCTTGGACATTACCAAACAGCAAGCATTGGTATTCCACTGTGTGTAAAACATCATTTCAAATACAGAAAGCTTTAAGGTATTTGGAAAGCATTCTACAGGTGGAAACACTAAAATGCATATTTTGTTTAAAAAATCACCTCTAGACCACCCCACACAGATTTCCTGGTATTCTGGCTCTTATAATCTTTCTGGTCCCGGAGCTATAGAAGCAGAAACTGTGTATCCACTGGGGCTGTCTGGGATCCACATGATTTACTGATCTCTGGATTGTGTCCAGTTGTGATTGTCTGTGATGGTATACATTTACTGTAAAGAGGAGCTCCTTGGGATTGGAGAGACAGCTCAGCAGTTAAGAGCACTGGCGGATTTCCAGAGGACCCAGGTTAGAACCCAAACATCCACATGGCACCTCACAATTATCTATACCTCCAGTTCCAGGGTATCTGGTGCCCTCTTCTATTCCCCATTGATATCAGGCAAGCATGTACATGGAGTCAAAACACATAGACACACAAATAAAATGAAGTAAACCTTAAAAGAGAGGGAGGGAGAACTTCTTTGATGAGTGTTGATAGCTATATTTATCTCTGGGTATAAGGATAAGATTTAGGATGTAGTTGGTCTGGCAACTTGTAGTAGTAGATTTTCTTCTAAGATCTATGATCTCATTAGTAGGGGGGGGTGTTGGCTAGGTGTCTACTACCAGGCATGATTTCTTCCCTGTTGAGTGAGTCTTCATTCCAATTAGAACGCTGCTGGCTACCACCAACATGTGGGTGCCCCTAACTGCATCTTTATGAATATCTTGCCAAAGTCTGTTAGTGAAACAGGCTCTCATAGAAATGGCTGTATAAACAGGATCTGAACAATGGCAAGACTAATAGACATGCTAGTGAGGAAAGGGAAAATCTCAGGGGATCACTCCACTAGACAAAGAACTACAGGCAGCTGATGACTGCTGAGAAAGGGAAAGTTAGTCTCTCTAGGGTTTAGGGGAGTAATTGTTTGTCCAATACAAAGTATCAGCCCTGAAAAGATATTCACACAAACAATAAAAACAGACTCATCAGGTTGTATTTATGTATCTGAGCAAACATATACATATCTATCTATCTATCTATCTATCTATCTATCTATCTATCTATCTATCTATCTACGTAACAATGATAATCAGAGAAGAAAAGATTATCGATCTGAGAGCGGGGATCATTGAAATAGTATGAGGAAGGGGATTTGAGAGCAGTTTGAGGAAGGGAAGGGAAGGGGAGAAATGATGTAATTATATTTTAATTAAAATGTATAAAACTTTTAAAAAAGAAAATGAACTGGGGAGTCCATGTGTAGCTCGGTGGTAGGGCATTTGTCTGCTATACAAGTGGGCAAATTACACCCCTCTTGGAAGGGATGAGGGGGGCAAAGTAGAGTGAGTAAGACGACCCTAAGAGGTATGGTCAAGTTTCTCTGTTTTCTGTTTGATGTTTGTAATTCCTAAGCATTGAAGGAATTCTTAGTAGTTACACTAGCACCACCACCCTTAATCCAGATGCTCCTAGATCAAAACCTCTCAATAGTGGATTGCTTACAAACAGAGCCCAAATTTTATGTGTATTCAACAGATCCTAATTTGTTTTGATTCACTCAGTGTTTGTGGGACAAAAGATCTGACTTCTCTGGAGCTTTCTGGGTAACTTAAATACCCAGGGACTTGGTACTTTGAGTATTGTCCCCATATCAAACTTAATATTCATATATTAAAATGCATCCCATAGCCAAAAATCTTTCTGTTCACTGTTAAAAACCTGGAGGATAAAGTCACTTTGATGAACATCCTTTAGCAAACAAAGATAATCTTACTAAACTTGTTAATTTCTTGGGTTGATGTATTAAAAGCACTTTGTGAAGGAGAAATAAACTTTATATTCAGATTAATATCTTCAGTGTTATATGTGATTATGAAATCCAGGTGACTCCTGCAAGATAAATAACTCATCACATTGTAACCTGAGTATCCAGTCTTTGGTGGAAAAACATTTCCAGCTTAAAGAATGTCTTTGTGTCGATGACCACTGTACAGTGAACAAACTTTTTGGGGAAAAATGCATCAATCAGACAGGTAATATTTGTTGAATCAGCTCTTTATTTCAAACGTGAATCCCATTCAGTCACTGTGCATTCGTTTGTTGTACATTTACTGTATTTAGGTTGATAATATTTTATTGTTATATCTGAGTTCAAGCAAGATATTAACATAGTTTCTTAAATTATTAATTCTGTTATATATCTAATACTGGCTGTTAAAACTAAATTGGAAAATACTTTCTTTTCTATATTCTAGAACAATATAGAAATAATTGATTCTCTTGCTTCAATTATTGTTTTAAATAGTACTATAGCTGCACAATTCATGTGATACAGAAAATATAAATTTATATGATTAATTGTTATAGAATTGGCCTAATTTCAATGTCATGAGTGAACTTTTGTAGTTTCTTGTTGTTGGTTGTTTTATTAGTCTTTACTCTTGGGCTCTTTGGGGAAGACCACCACCCAGCTCCCAAATAAATATACACAGAGACTTATTATTACTTATAAAATAATATTTTATAATTATAATAATAAAACAATAATACAAAAATAAGAAAAAATTGCCTTTGCACTCAGTTTTAGGTCATTTTATAAGGAGTCTTGATAGCACCATTTTTTTCATTGACTGAATTTGTTCCTTGACAACTTACATACTTCTTTTACCAAGAGAGAAAAAGCAGGGCACAATTGCAATCAGATCAAAGCAAAACCAAACTCCAATAGTGTAACTATCTCAGTGTTCAAGTCTGGGATTTGCTCACAGTATTCTGACCTTCAAAAGGCTTGGGAAACTCCACATCTTTGGCTCTGCCATCCATAGAACACACAGCTTGCCTTGTAGGCTTACTCCAAACACACTGCTATTTTTGGTGGATATCCCATGGTCCTAACATCTCTAATATGTTGTGATCTCCACTGAAACAGGTTGTAGCTCCAAAAATAGCCTTCTGGGCTCTCTGCAGGGATTTTGACTCTAGTACTTGGTAACAAACCTCAGCTTCTCTCCACTACCCCTTCAATCCTTGGGCTTCCACTTCAACTTAAGCTGAACCTTTACAAAGGTCTTCTGGCTACTCTGAAAGGATTCCATCACAGCCACATGATGCCAAGCCTCAGCTGCTCTCCATGACTGCTTCATGCCTTCAAAACCAATACCATGTGGTAGTCTCTTACACATTACCAAGCTCAGTTGTCCTCATGAGATGTAACCTTTGCTCCCCTGAACTACTACCTCTGTGTGCTGGTCCTGAGGAAACACTTCTCAGAAGATCTCACCTGAATATCCTTTCAAATTATCTTCTCCTCTACTTTATCACTCCTTTAACGTATAGTTCATTTAGAAGATTGCTAAGTCTCAGATACCCAAGATTTCCTGGATACCTTTCTTGTTGATTTCTAATTTAATTCTAAAGTCAAGTCTATTTCAGACTATCTCAATTCCTAACTAATGTAAAAATTTCCAAGTACCACTTTGTACACTGTGCTGTGCTCTACATGATAGTCATGCACCCATCCACAATGAACGTGTGCACTGACATCATAGCAGAGGAAATAATTGCGACTTCAAACACTTCATAGAACTGGTAGAGTTAGGTGAACTGAGCTCCTTAGGGAGGGAAGAAGACATAAATGTAACCAGAGGCAATAAAATGAAGCTGCAACCATTTGGGGAACAACAAAGCCTTTGTTTTGCTGCATTGTAAGATGGAGAAGCATCAAGATGATGCGAGAAAGAAACCAGATGCTGTACATCGGGGAAAGTTGAACTTACTTGCCTTTCTAAAGAGATTAGATTCCATGATTTGCTGTGAGGAGCTGTTGTATAGTTTAAACAGAGAAATGAAAAATTCATCTCTTTTTTTAAAAGCCATTTCCAGGGATTAGAGGAGAATATGAGAGAGAGAGAGAGAGAGATCACCCATGTCCAAACTAATGAGAGGTGTCACGTTTTCAAGCTAACACAGTAGTCCTGAAACTTCTAAGATATACTCCAGTGGAAAATTGTGAATTATAATCATGAGGGCTTGGTGACCAGCTGGAAATGAGTGTGAAGGCATGTAAAAAAAATTATGAAGAATAACATTTGCTAGTAAAATTTCACAATCTAATTAAAGAACCCAAAAGTTGTCAAGTTGATGAAAAGCTATTTAGCACAAGCACATGGTGACTATTGTAACACCCACCATCTCTAATCAATCTCCCTCCCTTCCCCTTAGCCCCCTTCTTCCTACAACTTCTTTTCTACCATTCACATCATTTTCTTTAGCAATAGAGCTAAAAATGACAAACCACCAAATTTCAAAAGCCAGAAGAACAAAGACAGAGAGAGTAGTCGACCATTATAGATATGAGAAACCAGTACAACAGGGTGTGGAAATGACATTATCTTGGTAATTAAATGTGTCTTCATTATTTTTTGGCTGAAAGTAGACTGAGTTGCAATCATTTGTAATGTTTATTCTAATAATGATTCAATTTTCTTCCAAGACAGTAAACTCTTAACTCAATGGCCATCCTCATGTCATTTTCACAAAATATCATCACTTTAACAAGTACAGACAAATTCAGAGAGATTGAAGTCATTTCACACACAAAACAAACAAACAAACAAACAAACATTTTTCACAGAATAGAAGTTCATTTAACATTGCAATGTGAAATATGGACAATCCAGGTAACAGAACCCTTATCTGATGTCCTGGAGGTGGAGACCTAAAGAGTCCCTCAAGTGTATTTCATTATGGACCATTGAAGGGTTACAGTTTCAAAGAGCCCCTAATAGACTGCCTACAATTCAGCTTAGAGAGAAAGGGGACATGATAGCTTCAGTCTCATCATTCATTGTATTCCAGTCTCAACACTCTCTGCAAACCCTTTAATCACACTGAAGAAAAAAAATCTCCTTCTCTTTCCTTGGCATCACTAAAACAGTCCCCAGTGTATATAAACCTACATTTTTAAGTTTGGACATTTTTGATTCTGCCAAAGTTTCCAGAATAGTACCCAAAACTAAATATACTATCATCAAATATATTGTGTAAACACTTAGCTTCTCAAAGTTTGAACATCAAAATCATATGATCATTCATAAAATAGTTAGGATTCAGTTAATATAGGTAGACACATCATAATCCCTGGTGCAATGGACATAAAGCTGAGTAAAGCTATTTAGTAGCTAACATCATGGAGTAAAACAGACATTTAATAGGATTATGTAATTTAACCTGGTTTATTTCATATATATATATATTTAGTTTTAGCTGATGCATATCATAAAATAGATGGATGTTTAAGTAGATGCATAAAGCTTACTGGAAAATAAATATTTTCTAATAAAAATAACTATACGATGACTGATATAAGAGGAACTAATTAAATGCGGACAATCATCAGTTACATAGATTTCACAATGTGTGCCCAGGGCTTGCTAGCTAATGTGGTCTCTGTTCTTATTAGTCTGACTTACAAGCAATTTATGGTGAGTTCTTATTTGAAAAAATGTTTGAATGCTACACAGTGTGTGTTTCAAAACATATTCCAGAGTTATAACTATGGACAAGTTTTTATAAAGGTACCATAAGTAGATTGTAAGTAAACATTTTTGTAGCATGAAGTTAGCTATATGGTGTTTATCTCATAGACCTACGAAGCATTGAAAAAATGAAACTGTGAGGAACACTTCTGCAATAAAACCAATAAAAAAAAGTCTTTGCGAATGTGGAGGTCATCTGAAGTATCTCAGAGGCAGAGAAATGTTTTAGAAATAGACCCCAAAGCCTATGCTCAGGGTACCCAAAACTTTATAAGGAAGCTGCATTTCTCATCTTCTTTCTGTGGAGTGAACGTTCTATGGGTTACTGGCTCTATGCAAAGTAGAACAGCCTCCAAGAGCCGAAAATTACTACTTGAGTATGGCAAAAATATTTTACTTTATTATGTGCAAAAGCAAAATATAAATTGTAAATGTGTATACATTTTACTTTATCTTGTCTTATTTCATGTGCATGTGTGTGAGTGGATAAAAATGTGTGGAATTACGTTGTATGAGGAGCTCAGGGACTGAGGAAAAAGAAAACACCTGAAAGAGTATAAGGGAAAAAAACAAGAAAAACATCTGGGAAACCTTTCAGTAAAGGCATATTTCCAGAAGGCAATGAAAGGTCTTAAAAGTTTATGGGAAATAATGTATTAAATTTACATATTTAAGTTAATTGAAAGTTGTGTCAATTGTCAAAATGCAATGAAGACAAAAGTGAATGAAGCCCAAGCATCTCCAAGAGAAGAAACTCAGTGCTAATATTATATATGTCCGCAACTGAAAACTTAGTATGTCCGTTTCCTAAATTTCAGATCATTTGAAATAGATGCCTTAAAAAATTTTCCAATATTTTGAAAGATATTGAAATATCTATATAATGTATTTATATTCTTTAAAAAGACAATAAAGAGTTTATGAACACATAAAGAGTAAATGGACTTAGTTCTTAAACCATTCTTTGACTTTATTCCTAGAGGAGACAGCAGGGTCTTCCGATCGGGTGCCGCTGTCAAACGTTCCACGAGGGTTCCAGAGGAAAGGTTCATCTTTAATGGCCGGGAGGAAGGATGGCTGCGTCGCAGCAGCAGAGGCTTGCCGGGAATCTGAGCACTGCAGTCTGCTCCATGAGAACTTTAAGAAAGCCTGTGGCAAAGGAGCTGCACAATGCCACACCCTTAGCGGCCGACTGTTGTGTGTCGCCCTGAGAGAGAGCCTGAGAGAGACGGTTTTGTGGGGCTGTCAATGTGGTTTCCCTTTAGAAGGAGACTGCATTCGGATTTGGAAAAGCTTATTTGAAGACATTTGCATCCAGGATACTCAAATCAATCAAATTCCCACCGTCAGTCAAGACAAGGAAGATGGACTCCAGGAGGACATGGCTTCAGGTTGGTATTTAAAGGAATAATTTAGGAACACTAAACATAGTCATAAAAATGCATTAACTAAAGAATACTTAAAGTCGGGCGTTGGTGGCACACGCCTTTAATCCCAGCACTCGGGAGGCAGAGGCAGGCGGATCTCTGTGAGTTCGAGGCCAGCCTGGGCTACCAAGTGACCTCCAAAAAAGCAAAAAAGCTACAAAGAAACCCCTTCTCAAAAAAACAAAAAAAAAAAAAAAAAAAAAAAAGAATACTTAATTTCTAGTTCTACTTGTCATTTCTCCTTTGAAGGTTAATTTTAAATTTCTCTTAGAAATTGAATGTTTGTAAACCTTCATACTATGCCAATGGACAGAGGGTATCAGAAGAATGAAGCATATTGCCAGTTCTATTTATTCACTTATTCATTGAACAAATGCTTAGGAAACATTTAGATCTGTGTAGTGAAAGAAGGACATCTGTCCTTCATTGAAGAAGATTGCTACATTTTAAAGAAATTTTAAAATTAAAGAAGCAGCCAGTGTAGTGGCACATACCTTTAATCCCAGAACCCAGGAGGCAGAAGCAGGCAGATCTCTGAGTTCAAGGCCAGTCTTGTCTGCAAAGTGAGTTCCAGGAGAGCCAGAGCTACTTAGGGTGATGCTGTCTCAAAAAAACAAAAACAGAAACAAACACACAAAAAGAAAAGAAAAACAGATAAAACAGGGGAAAAGATAGTCATTTAATTAGAGTCTCTACCTTCCCACGATAAGTTCTAAACCCCTGAGATAAAAGAACAAATAAAGAAAAATGATTGGTCTCTAGATTCTTGACTTCTCAAGGAAGGAGTTTCTCATGCCACTTTCCTGAGAAACTGATTGTGAAGATGGTTTGCATGCACAGTATTAAGAAGAATGCTTAGCAGCAAAGCCGTGGAAAGGAATCCACAGGACTTGATAGAGAAGCTGAAATGCATTGCGGTTGCTACAAGAACTTAGTTACTTGCACACAACACTGGACTTGCAGAATTTTCTCCTATTAAGACAAGGGACTGACACTCTGTCCTCCTCTTGTGGATCACTAATGGGCATTAGTGATGGCCCAGGTAAGTCAGTAACCTGTTGGGTAAACACCATACCTAGAAAAGCACCAGGTAAAGGTGAGCCCTCACTCAACCATACTCACAATTGTTATGAGACTTCAATGATTGTACAGCACACACTTGTTGGATGACAGACCAGTATAAAAAAAGTTAGAGTCTGAATATGTTTATAAACGTGAATCACGTGGGAGTACATGAACAAGGGTTGAAGTTTTTTTGGTTTGTTTTATGTTGTGAGTCACTAACTCCAAAGATAGCACTGTCAATCCTTTCATTAATATGGACAGTTCCCAGAAGAAAGGGCTTTAGTGGAGGACAGAGGAAACATCCAGATCCAGATGTGTATATTTTGAGTTTGCAATATTTACTGGATATCGAAATGGTGAGCTCAAGTTCTAAGTATGAAATTTGTGTTTAATTCCATGTATGGCATAGGGACATGAGATTTGCACAGAAGGTGAAAACTGAGAGGAAGGGATCATTCATTAATAAATTATAAGCCTGTTGGACTAGTCAAGATTAACAACAACAACAACAACAAAGTTTATGACGTCTTAGACCAGAATGGTAGCAAGGTGAGATGAGGTCAAATTCCCAAGCTGTTGATACAAGTGGATCAACTTAAGAAGAATGCAGAAATCGATACAATTAATAAAAACACCCTAGCCTGATTCCACATGGAGAGTAAGCAGCCATCAGTACTGATCATATTAAGGAAGAGAAGACAAAGGGGATTGATTCTGACACAAATTTAGGAAATGTTTTGTAGTTTTTGATGCATTTGTATATGGTTGTATAACTCAAGTGCAGGTCTGGTGGGTGCCTAATTGTTTATCTCCAGGGCACACTGTCTTTTAACTGTTTTCAATAATGGGCCTACTGTTTAAAATGTCCTATTGGAAAAGTGCATGCATATATACATATACAAATATAACATATACACATCTGAAATGACATGAGGTTGGCATTTAATATACAGACAGTTTATTGTACTGCCTACAAAAACAGCATACTATCTGAAACAAAAATCACTCTTTTATACTAAAAGTAAATGTTTTGTGGTTTGGGCGATAACTACGCCCACAATGAGTTGGTTGTTCTATTCAGACTGAGAACAAAGCCCGGTAGACTAAATGGCCTTAAGAGAAGCAGCTTTATTCTTCATGGCGTGGGAACAGAAAGTCCAGATAGTCCAGTAGGGTCTCCTCTTGATGAAGTCTCCCTTCTTCCTTGGCCTCTTGCTGTATCCTTCTATGACCCTTTCTTGATGTGTGCTAAAGAATGGGTGTGGGAGGGGATGGAAGAAGTGTAACCCAACCAAGCAGACCAATGCCCCACTATTATGACCTTATTTGTCCCTCACTGATTCCTTAAAAACACCATATCCACACACGCATACACTCAGGGTTAGAGCTTTAGCATTCATGTTTGAGAGCAGAGCATAAGTATCCAGTCTATAACAATAAAGTGATTACAAATTGATGGGTCAAGGGTAGGTTTTTGGTGTTTTGTTTTGTTTTGTTTTTGTTTTTTTTGAGACAGGGTTTCATTGTGTAGTTTTGGTGCCTGTCTTGGATCTCGCTCTGTAGACCAGGGTGGCCTGGAACTCTCAGAGCTCCGCCTGGCTATGCCTCCTGAGTGCTGGATCAAAGGTGTGCACCACAACCACCCAGCTTAAAGGTAGTTTCTTAAATATGTTTTAGTCTACAGCACAGACTTGTCAGTTTGTCCAAGTAGTGGTGTTTGTCTGTATTTGTATGTCTGCATTTGTATTTTTAGAAAATCTGTACGACTCAGTGAAATCTGGTTTTTGTTTGTTCATTTTTTAGAATTTTATTTAATATGGGGTCGTACCACAGAAATAGAAGTCAGCTCTTCCTCAGAAAGACAGGAGGAGATAGGATTCTAGAAGAAATGATGATTCTTGACCTAGTCAATAGAAAAATAAAACTATACAGTAACAGCAGCTAGGGCAGTGCAGAGCCTGAAGAGGTTGGGACGTGCAGCACTGTGAAGAACCTGCCTATGGTTGTACAGTTGTTTGCTTGCAGTGGGCTGATGAGCAAGGAGCACAGACAGCCCAACAAGGACCAGTTTAGTCATGTGAGGATGTTTACATCAGAAAACAAGTTGATGTCTTGGTAACAGTTGACAAATAAGTATATTAATTAGATGTTTTAAAATGAAATTCTAATCATATCACTTTCCTTAACACTCTTTGAACAGGTCTATTGCTGCTTCTTGTATTTTGTGTTGGCTTTAGTTGTGTTTATTTCCTAGGAAGCTGTGGGATATCAGCTACAAAGACGGCATACTGCTCTTCTCAAGGATGCCACCTGGTACCCAGTCCACATCCAACTAATGCTTATGGAATGAAAGATTCTGTCAATGAAATTTTCTAATTCTACCTTTATGAATCCTGAAATTCTTAGAGACTGAGAAAATCAGAGGTGGAAATAATTTTAAAATTGCATTTCTACTTGATTTATGATTCTGTTGGTAGGGAAATTTCTTTTCCTTTACTTTCTCTCTCTCTTTCTCTCTCTCTCTCTCTCTCTCTCTCTCTCTCTCTCTCTCTCTCTCTCTCTCTCTTTTGTTCAGAAAATACTCCTTTTTTTCTTTTTTTTTTTGTTCTTTTTTTTTTTTTTTTGCTTCACTGTACCTGGTCTAGTCATTAGCGTTAACTTTTATCTTCAAGTAACTGAATCCACAAAACAAGGCTTTTTAATTTACTCACATGGTTTTTCTTCATCTATCTCTCATTATTTTTAAATGTCAGGGAATAAATAAGTGTTACACTCATTTGCAAATATTTGGTTGACTATGCATTCATAGCTCCAGAAAATTTTGAAAACTATTCAATAGTGAAATAGGTTTCTTGTTTTCTTTCTAGGTAACATGAAAAAGGATAATAATCACAACTGGGATCTAACTACCCCTTTGCATCATGGTAATGCATATAAACTATCATTTTTATCTACATTATAAAAACTGGATGATATGATTTAAGTGTTATCAGGATTCTTAATGATATGCTGATACAAAGTTATTTGTGTAGTTTAAAGGTTGCAGTAGAAACATGCTGCAAAATCATGGCAGTCTTTCCAAAAAGGGTTAGGAAAGCAACTGCTTTGCCCTTCTGTCATCTATTTATGGATATTTCAAAAATTACTCTTTCATTGAAACAAAAGATTGGGTAAATTTTAAGTATATTTTGATCATACAAGCCAACTGTTTTTGTGTATGCCTGTAGTGACAGCAGAGGTAGCGGTCTCTCTCTCTCTCTCTCTCTCTCTCTCTCTCTCTCTCTCTCTCTCTCTCTATTATATATATATATGCATATATGTGTATATATTTTTTCATAAGAATATATATATACATGCATATATGTGTATATATTTTTTCATAAGAATATGAACATCTTCATAGGCAGCAATAACTGTGTAGCACTTTTGTTGGCAATTACTTATCCATCCCCAATGAACTGTGGCAGAACAATGATTTTGACTCATGACCCTGAGCTCACAATAAGTTACATAGTTCAAATTCTATTTCTGAAGATTTGTTGCTTGCTTTGAGAAACTTAGAGTCAGAGATGTTTTTCCCCTAAAGCCCCACTTCGGTTCTATCCATTCCCCACCAATCTGGATCACAATGCACATACAGCATTGAAGAAAGATGATTCAAACATTGCACCCTGAAGCCTCAGTAAATTTATAATATTAAAGAAATCATAGCAACCTGCTACACTTTTGTACTCACCTTACAGAATTCCCATAGTTTCGTTTGCAAGTTCTATATGTACAACCTTATGCTTATTTTTCTATGACCTGGGCATTTTATTGCTTTCAGGATTCAAACAGATGCAGTCTTGTTTGGAAGTGACAGAGGCATGCGTAGGGGATGTGGCTTGTAATGCACAATTGGCCCTTTATCTTAAAGCATGCTCAGCAAATGGAAATCTGTGCGATGTGAAACATTGCCAAGCAGCCATACGGTTCTTCTATCAAAATATGCCTTTTAACACTGCCCAGATGTTGGCTTTTTGTGACTGCGCTCAATCTGATATACCCTGTCAGCAGTCCAAAGAAACTCTTCACAGCAAGCCATGTGCACTGAACATAGTTCCACCCCCCACTTGCCTCAGTGTAATTCACACTTGCCGAAATGATGAATTATGCAGGTGAGTAAAAACACACATACCTTGCTTTCTTATTTCGGCACCTTATTTATTATAGTCCAACCCTAACATTTGATCTCCTTCCATTGCTGGAGTTCCCACCATACTCCAAATGGTGTAAATAAAGCCAGACAATTCCTATTGTGAATCTGTGGTGCATGTGTGGTATCCTTTATGAAATTCAAATATAAAATGCAGAGTAGGATTTTACAATAAAGAAACCCACTATGTTGAACTATGATGGCCTATATGACATCTTTTCAAAGATCATGTTTGTCCTGTGTGTGTGTGTGTGTGTGTGTGTGTGTGTGTGTGTGTGTGTATACAAGTGTGTCAGTACATACAGACAACAATCTTCTTGAGTTGGTTCTTTTCTTCCATCATGTGGGTCCTACAATTTTAGCTCTGTTCGTCAGCTTTTTAAAGTTGTCTTTCATACCTCGTCTAGCTCACTGATCCACAATCAGCTTTTTAATTAGCCCTTTTTTTTTTCTAATGATGTGGTGATGTGATTACAGAATCTTTGTTATTGTTTTGGTTTTGTTTGTCTTTGATAAGGTCTTCCTCTGTATACCAGGCTAGCCTTGAGTTGACAGTTTGGGACACGAGTAAGAAATGCAGGAAATAATGAGAATATGGACTAAACTGAGAGGGGGTTTACAGGTAGTCCCCACTGGTCTCACACTAGGTCATTCTGCTTCAGCTTCCCAGTCATGGGATTACAGGTTTGTCATGTACTGTTATGCCTAACTTTTTGTAATCAAACTTGAGGGTGGGTAGAGCGCTCATAGTCTGTGTCCAAGCCTGTTCAGCCACTCGGCCTTAATAAGTCAATTAAAGGTATCAAATTAATACTGGAAAACAAACAAAAAGGAGACTTAGTCAATGTGGCTTCACTGGGAAGAGGAAAGAATAGATCCAGTGAAACTCCCCACACCAAGTCCATCTTGGGGGAGCCTGAAGCGATATTAAAATCTAAACAGAAAACCAAGGATTTGCATGTCTAAGTAGCTCCAATCAAGCTGTCACCTGCCCACCACTGACCCATCCTTGGCTGGGCTTCGGTCTCATCTGGTAAGGTGATTGGACAGGTTGTCAGAAATTGTGAAGTATCTTTTGGGGAGACATGTTCCCCAGCCTTAGGTCTTGCTGTCCAAGAAAAAAAAATCTAAAAATAATTTTGTGAATTCTATTTGGTATAATTAGGAATGTGGAAAAAGAACAAAGAGTATCCCATGCTGTAGGAAAACTGGATTGGAAGTGCCTTATTTGAATTTTCCTGGTGGGGGACAGTGTCTAAATGTCAGCTCCAAAATCATATGAGGTTAAAAAAGTTTTTTTAATAAATCTCTCAGGTAGTTGATACTGCAAATCATCACCCATTGTGATAAAAAGAGTTATAATGGAAACCCTCCTGAGAGGACAGTAATTTACACAGTTTCACTGTTTTTTAATCCACACTCCCTATAGCAACATTAGAACATACAAAGTTAGCTTTGTCCTGGGACCCAGAACTCATTTTGCCCCATGCCAGTGTTTTACTAGGTGGGAGCTCATCTTATATTAATGTGAAATCACTCTATTCACAGGTTAAATCCAGGTCTTCATTCTTTTTCTAGGACACACTATCGAACATTCCAGTCAGAATGCTGGCCCCGTGTGACGGGGAAGTGCCAGGACGATGAGACCTGCATCAGCACATTAGGCCAGGGAGACCTTACGTGCTCTGGGAGTGACAGCTGTAAGGCCGCCCACCTGGGAACCTTTGGGACAGCCCTTCAAGTGCCGTGTACCTGCAGGAGCATCGCACAGAGCGAAGAACCTTTGTGCATGGCTCTCCAGCACATGCTTCATAGCAAATCATGTTTCAGTAAGTTATCCAACTAAAAGGTTGCCTGTGTATCTTCTTACCTACATAAATATCTATCTTGTTTTCTACTATATTATAAAAATAGTAATCCGACCAACCCCTACCAAAAATGTTCATAAAGACAATTTGCATTTGCTATTTTGGCTGTGTTCTGGTTTTCCTTTTTTTTTCTCATTTATCAGAAAGTGATACACATTTTAAGTTGATAAGTTATTACTGAGTATCATTTATTGATTTTAATGTGAAAAGCATAAAAGGCTTCATTTACATGCTGAAAATATCCATTATTCATAGTTTGTAACAACAAATCAGCTCCAAACATTGACCTAAAATCATTAACCATGTAGCCACTTAGCTGAACAGTTTTATGCACTTGCCTTGAGTGCATTTTACTGAACTTTTTGTCTAGATTCGATCATGTATTGACACTCATCCCTCATAGTTCTACTGAGGCTGGATTGGCCAAGATGGTATTTAGCAAGCATTGTTAGCTGGTAAAGCATGGTTCTCCTCTGGTGTTCCCTTCAGCAATATAGCCGATGACTGTTACCTGGTGCAGCAGAATTCCTAGTGACTAACTAAATATGCAGGTATTTATCAAGTCATATTGTAAATATACCAGCGAACAAAGTAAGTCACACGCCAATCTCAGAAAGATGTGGGAACAAACTGCAAAAGAATGTGGATAGTCAGAATGGGCTCAACAAGGTATATTGATTTAAAAATCTATAATTTAAGCTGTCCTGCCCCTGAAGTATATCTTTCCTTTCATTTATTTTTCTCTCCCCTTAGACTTAGCAAATGTACTGATCAGCCTCTAATGATAAGATGGAAAGAACATTTTATAAAAAGTTAATTTTTAATGTAAGGAAAAGAAAAATGAAAATTAGACCCTGGGCTTAGTTAGGGTTGAGTATTCTGACATCAATCACTCTCTTAAGATTCTTGACCTGTTTTCTGAAAACAGTTCATAGGACATACCAGAGAAGCTTGGAGCTTCCGCTCACATATGTTTCTGTCTGCTATCATTCCCCTCTTGGCAATGACAGTCAGTTTTCCAGAAAGTGAGCTGTCTCTACCTGGTGCTCTTAGCCTTGCCCCTGTCTAGTCCAAAGAAGTTCCTGTGTTTGTTGTTTCAGCCCCTTTTCCTCTTACACGCCGATCCATGAATGGATTGGATGGGACTTTTGTAGTTGAAAGGACTGTAACAGTGCTCAGTCTTATTCAATATTAGAGAGTTCACATTTTAATCTCTTTCCTATCTGTTTGAAAACCTAATGAGTTCCTATCTCAAGTCATCATTCTTATTGGAAATCCATACACAATACTAACGTAGAATAGTCAACTTATGTAGCTAGAGTTTTTCTGGTCCTGCCTGGCCCACAGTCAGGACAAATCTCTCTCTCCCGCCAGTCCCGCAGCTGCTCAGACCCAACCGAGTAAACACACAGAGACTTATATTGCTTACAAACTGTATGGCTATGGCTCAGGCTTCTTGTTATCTAGTTCTTCTATCTTAAATTAACCCATTTCTATAAATCTATACCTTGTCACGTGGCTCATGGCTTACCAGCATCTTCACATGTTGCTTGTCATGGCGGTGGCTGGCAGTGTCTCTCCTCACTCAGCCTTCCTGTACCCAGAATTCTCTTCTCTGTTTGTCTCGCCTATACTTCCTGCCTGGCTACTGGCCAATCAGTGTTTTATTAATAACCAATCAGAGCAACACAATTGACATACAGACCGTCCCACAGCAAATTTACAATGTCATCCATGCTATTTAGTAAAACATCCTATCTGAATTATGGATTATTCAGATGTTGAATCTCCCTTTCTTTTTTGTACAGGATTACTGGTCTTTGTAGAATATGAAAGTTGTCTGTCTCCCCAGACGCCAGTAGGCATTTCCCACCTACCTGACTGCTACATATTCCTGCATATTTCAGGTTTATACTGCGATAATACTCTACTTCAATCTGCACATTTTTATACAGGTATCTATATGACCAGCTCATTTGACTTATAACACCAAATATCAGTAGATTAACACAAGATTTAATTTCTAGCCAACATAAAATAATTACAAAGAGAACAGTTGGGATGAGAATTGAAGATTATTGAAATTCAGATGTCACCAAGCTATTTAGTGTTCTTCTACTATGTGGCTAAATCCTCTTCTGAGTTCATAGAATCCATTCAACATATCCATCCTGCTGATAAAGAACGCAAAAAATTTCCCTGGATATTTTGGTGGGTCAGTCCTAAGTGCTTTGTACATCACTTTCACTTTGACTCATCTGCAAGGGAAGCTGGGAAACACAGTTCACTTCTGTGCCTGGTAGGAAGGAAAAAGAATTTCGTGTGTATCTAACCAATCTCTGCCACTGTATCCCCAACAAAATATATAAAGCCATGTCTCCCTAACCCTGAGCCAATTCATTTATCACTAATGCTGGGAAGTGCAAATTCATGTTTGAATATGTCTGTCACATATGGCAGAATACAAAGCATAGAGCAATGGATTATGGATAGTAGTCTATTTGAAACCACTTTTGAAGAACAGAAGGAGTCAACATTTCGTGCAAATATATTACATGTAGTTTCTTCTAATTCATTGAGCTAAAATTTGCTTCGTTTGGATCTCTCTACAATGCTTTGTAAATATGTTCTGAGACTCTGTCATCTTTGCGACTATACAGCATCATCCTTCATTACATGGGCATAGGGATGTTGTAAAGGGATCCTGCAGACTTGCATTGTATAACCCATTAACTTCACCATGTTATGGAGGACACTCTTCATGGGGGATGGAGTCTCCCAGAGAAATCTGCCCCTTTTTCACCACTAGTATGTATTCTTCCACATGCCACTCTCCCTCACTTCTCTGTTTATGAATTTCCATATTTGTTCTTTCATCTCATTGATGAGTCTTACTTTTAGTCACTTCTCTTCATGATTGCCATGAATGTACTGCCTGCAGGGAGGGCTTTTCTTTCACACTGCTCTCTAGAACCATCTCTGTTTTTGCAGTGTGTAGCAGATGTCCATGAAGAGTGAGCATTGACACTCTGTTACACTCACTTTTCCTAGAATTGGGTGCCTAACTGATCTAATGATATCCAACAGGAGATGTAATTCAAATGGCAAATAGCCTTCATGTGTTGATTTTGTTTTTTTATACTTTACAAAGACTAAACACATTTTCAAGATTTTCTATTAAGTGCCCACAGAAGTTCCCCTAATTTTATTTGGAATAATTATTCTGTTATAATGACGACCCTGATAGCCACAAACACAGCTCCAAGCCAAAGAGAATTAATTGACATTGAATATTTAGTTCTCAAACTTGAAACATCCTCAGAAATATCTACAGAATTTCTTACATAAAATCATTCTCACCCAGATGACTCTGGTTGTAACCAAGTTTGGGAGCCACTGCTCTCATCCACATGTGGAAAAATTCAGTCTCCAGTGTCAGGTCCAGAGCCTCTTTCACAATCACATCCATCTCTCGGAATAAGAAAGATCTGTATGGGAAAAGGCAAGGCTGCTAAGAGCAAATCCATGCAGCTCCTCAGGTGGCACGTTTTGCCCAGTCCTCCCAGACAACCATGGATACCCAATGGTCACTCTAAACAAACAAAAAAAGTGCAAGAGTGAATCAATACATCCATAGAAGAGGGAACAAGGCAGTATATATTCTATCTAGGCAGCAGCCCTGTCTTTGAATGCAATCAAGTTTCTTTCCCTTGTTAGAATTCTTCTAATAATAATGCTTTCCAATTAAAAGCCTCAATCTTTTATGTTTCATCTTAAGCCAGAATGTTTTCAACTAAAATTTTTAAGCACAAGAACCAGAAGCTAACAAGTGCAGGCTGCAGCCACTCTCTGGAATACAAACACTGGCTGTCTTTGTTTCCTAACACCATTCTTTCACGCCAATCTACTTTTCTAAGTTCTTAGTAAGTGTCTATTTCAAGTTCGACCTTGGGGCCATGTGAGCACTGCAAATAAGCCACCATGCTCATGCAGTTATGTTCTTAAATGTGTACTTCACCTAAGCTGACTATGTTTTGACTGTATCTACCTGAAAAAAAATAGAGATGGAAGATTGCTTCCAATAGATTTCTACATCCAGCTGACTTTCATGAAATATTGGATGCTTATGTATTAAGTGGATACATAGTCTTAAGAAGAGGACCATTATGGCCATTCCACGCTCTAGCATTTAGTTTCATTTTATAACCCCATTTCTTCATCACTGTTGACATCAAGATACTAGTAAAACTTTTATTTATCATGCTTGTCTGCATTCAATAGATAGATGATTTATTCTTGCCTGACAGCATTTGTCTGACTCTTTCTTAGTGAAGGTCTGGATCCAGAATCCCACTCCATCAGTCAGTGCATCCGTAGACAGTCGTTTAAACCGACCCATGTATGTGGGATAGTGTGTAGCATATCATTGCACATTTTTCTGTACTCATAAAAATTTGCTTATTTTACGAACAATAAAGACTGTGAAGATGAGTTAATACAGGCTCAAGCTTGTCTTTTAAAATGGGTGTCTTAATTTTTAGTGTCATGAAATCACTGCCTGATTAAGAAGGACTTTACACTAGAAATAAAATAATGAGCAAAGTGAACTGTGAAAGACATTCCCATTCAATTCTATCTGTTTCTGTCTTTCTGTCTTCCCTCTCTCTCTCACACATACACATACATACACACAAACACACACACACACACACACACACACACACACACACACACACGACAATTTCTTATAGCCAAATCATAAGGCAGTGTTCCAAGAACTTTATGTTAAGTTCTGTCTTTAAATAAACCATTTGAACAAGCCAAAACCACTGACTTTTTCTTGGTGTCTACACAAAACTCTAATTCAAGTTTAGTTTCCTTCAAATTCAGTCCAGGTGCTAAAAT
Source organism: Peromyscus aztecus (assembly GCA_902168405.1). Lineage (NCBI taxonomy): Eukaryota > Metazoa > Chordata > Mammalia > Rodentia > Cricetidae > Peromyscus > Peromyscus aztecus. The sequence goes on along the minus strand of CABHPQ010160758.1, from coordinate 23,151 downwards.
AGTCTTCTGGTTTTCAAGGAACATTCAACAGACTTTCTCTAGTCTATATTCATATTTATTATGCAGTTGCTAAGCATTCAAATATGTTGTATTTTCTGGATTAAAGTGGCTCCATAGTGAATTTGTAGGTCATCAAATTCGTAGACACTCACTTATAAATTTATGTTTTTCCCTTTAGAACTCTGTGATTATTCCTCTAGGATCTTGTTTTCATTATTTGAAAAGGCTTTTGTGTTTTTTAGAGATCAAGCATGTGTATTTTAAGTTAGCAATAAAAAGAATAATAAAAACAAACAAACCATTTCTATAAAATGAATTCAGTTACAAATCAATGTAGAAATGTATAGCCATGGTAAATTCTGTAAGTTTTGCCTTTAATGTATTTTAATTTATAGACTTAGAATTCCAAATGTTTCTTTGGGTTTGGACCTCAGGAGAAAACCAGTGTTTTTAACTTTTATTTGCTTTCAAACCTAAAATATAAACAGAGACCCTCCTTCTACTTTCTTTCTTTCCAGGCCAACACTTAAATGTGGATTAAAAACCATGATCAACACAAACAACCCTAATGGTTGAATGTCATGTTTGGAAATTAATAGAGCTTAGTACAGAGTGTGGCTTTGGAGAGGCAACACAACACCAACAAGTCTCTACTGGGCATGATCTTCATCATCTCAAAAACCAGAACGCTGTCACAAAAATTACAGAGTTAGTTCACAGGAAAGATCTGGAACTCAGTGAACAGTGACTCAGTGTAAACTTGAGGAATATGGAAAATCACGGAAATCCCTAGGCTTGGCACTGTCACAGTGATGTTGTAGGCCCATGATGATTTCGACAAAACCTAAGAAGTGGCTTCTTAAATACAGGGTTACTGTTGAGCAACTGTACGGCACGTATTCAACTAGGACTCAACAGAAGTGCATTTATTGTGTACAAAATTATATTTTAGAACGTTGGTTCTTTCTGAGACAAAGCACACTGAATCTTCTTGGGAAAAGCCCAGATTGGCCTCATATGCTAAGAAATTCTTCTGCCTCAGTCTTCCTAGTGTTTGCCACCAGGCCCAGCTTTATATTTTCTTAAACTATTTAAAAAGTGTAACTGATTTTTTTACTTTCCCCCCACAATTTTATACATGAACACAAAGTTTTTTCACCATATCAACCCTTCCCTTCCCACCCCCACTCCTCCTGTATCGCCGTTCATGAGATTCATAGCTGGGCAGGGCTGTTGATAACTTTTCTTCCCTGGTGGCTAGCATATTTCTTACACATGATGAACAGAGAGCATCAGTGAACATGGGCAAACAAGTATTTCTGTAGTAGGCTGCAGAGTCCTTGGGGTATATGCCCAGGCATGGTATAAACTAGGTCTCATGGAAGATCTATTTTCAGCTTTCTGAAGACTCTCTATGCTGATTTACATATGAAAACCACCAGTTTGCATCCCCAACATCATCGACTAACCATTCCTTCTCTGAGTCTTCCACAGCATTTGTAGAATTTGATGTCATTTGTCTTCTTAATCTCAGCCGTTTTGAAGCAGGCAAGATTAAATCTCAATATAGTTGTAATTTGCATTTCACTGACTGCTAAAAACATTGGACAGTTCTTTTTAGGTCATTACGTTAGGAGATTGTTAATGTGTGATCTTAAGTCTTGGTCTCTGTTCTGTTCCATTGACCTACATGTTTGTTCAGTTTATTCGCCAGTGTGATGCTGTTTTTATTACCATCATTCTGTAGTATAACTTGAGATGCAGTATGATTGGCCTGACAGCATTATTCACAATATTACTTGTACCAGTCTATGGTCATTGTGAGATCTTTCGATCTTCTAGTGTCTTCCCAAATTTCTTTCTTCAGAGATTTAGTTTTTCGTTGTAGAAGTCTTTCTCTTCCTTAGTTACGCATTTTAGAGTTCTAGAGGCTGATGGAATTGCCAGTAACTCCATGGTTTCCTTCTCAGCATGCTTGTTATTTCTATATAGAAAAGTGACTTCTTTCTGCAAGTAAATTTGGTATCCTGGGACTTTAATGAAAGTGTCGATCATTCATACTTTGGTGGAATCATTGGGCTCTATTATGGATCCTATCTGTGCTGGTGAGTTTTTGACAGTTTAATATCAACATAAATATATCTGGGAAGAGGAAATCTTAACTGAGAAAATGCCTTCATAATTTTGGCCTGTAGTTAAGTCTGTGGAACATGGTCTTGATTAATGACCGAGGTGGGAGGGCCCCGTTCACTGTAGGAGGTAGCCTTCCTGGACAGATGGTCCTCTACGTTATGAAAAAGCAGACTGAGTAAGCCATAGGAAGCAAGCTAGTAAGTGAGCAGCATTCCTTCATTATTTCTGCTTCAGTTCCTGCCTTGAGTTCCTGCCCTGGCTTCCTTCCGTGATTGACTGTGATGTGGAAGGTCATGGAGAAACCCTAAGACACTATCATATCATCTGTAAATAAATGTCATTGACTTCTTCTTTTCCTCTTTGTACCCTTTCATTTTCTTATTTTGTCTTGTAGCTCTAGCTGGGGTTTCAAGTGCTATATTGGAAAGAAGTGGGAATAGTGGGCAGACTTGTCTCATTTCTTATTTTAGTGGAATTTCTTCCAGTTTTTTCATCATTTAGGGTCATATTGGCTGTGAGTGTTTCTTTTATATATCGTCTTTACTATACACTTATTGTTGTGCAGAAGTTAAACCATTACTGCATCTCAGAATAAAGTCAACGTGATTGGGGAAGGTGACTGTGCTGGTTAGTTTTGTCAACTTGACACAAACTAGAACCATTTGGGAAGAGGGGACCTTAACTGAGAAGATGCTTCCATTAGACTGGCCTGTAAGCAAGTCTGTGGGGCATTGTCTTGATTAATGATTGATGCAAGAAGGTCCAGCCCACTGTAGGCAGTTACCATAGGCAGATGGTCTTGGCTTGTATGAAAACTAAGCTGAGTGATCCATTGGAAATAAGCCAGTAAGTAGACTTCTCCAATGACCTCTGCTTCAGCTCCTGTCTCTAGGTTCTTGCATTAAGTTCCTTCCCTGACTTCCCCTCATAATAAACTGTAAGCCATAAAGTGAAATAAAGCTTTTTTCTCCCCTGGTTTCTTCTGGTCATGGTGTTTATTGCAGCAATATGAAAGCAAACCAAAACAATGACTTTATTGTTATGTTCTTCCATTCAGTTTTTGTAGAAGGCTTTCTTTTTTTTGGACCAACCAGTTTACCAGTCATGACACAGAGACCTATTATTAGTTATGAATGCTCGGCCTTATCTTATCCTTGTCCACTAGCTCTTATAACTTAACCTCTTTCTCTTGATCTATGTTTTGCCTTGGGCTTTTTTACCTTTCTTACCTTCTGTATATTTTACTTTCACTGCTTCTCATGTCTGGCTGCCTGGCTTCTTGCCCCAGACATGTCCCTCTCTTTCTCCCTCATTCTCTCCTCCTTCTTCATCTCTCAAGCCTAGATTTCTCCCCCTACTTATTCTCTCTGCCCGCCAGCCCCACCAATCCTTCTCCTGCCTAACTATTGGCCATTCAGTTTTTTATTAGACCAATCAGTGCCTTAGGCAGGCAAAGTGAAACAAATGCAACACATCTTTACATAATAAAACAAATGCAGCATAAACAAATGTAACACATCTTTACATCATTAACAAAGACAGCATAAACAAATATAAGACACCTTTACACAGTTAAAGTAATATTCAGTGGCATAAACAAATATAACACATCTTTACATAGTTAAAATAATATTCCACAACACAGTTTGCACATTCTTTTAAAAAGATGTTACATATATATTCATCAGAGATACTGGTTTATTCTATTTCTTTGTTGTATTTTCACCTGACTTTGAATTAGAGTAAAGGCAGCTATATAGAAGAAGTTTAGAAGTGATCCTTTCACTTCTAATTTTTGAATAATTTGGGAATTATTGGCAGAATTTTGCTATGAAGCCATCTGGACCTGGACTTTTTCTATAGTCTGAAGTCTTTTTATTACTGTTTCTATCTCCTTATTTATTGTGGTTTGTTTAAGTTGTTGATCTCTTCTTGGCTTAATTTTGATGGTTTAGATGTGTCCAGAAATCTACTGATTTCTTTTAGGATTTTCAACTTAATTAAGTATATGTTTTCAAATCCTAAGTATTCTATTCTCTTATGGTCTTATTTGGTGCCTGTTATAGTGCTCCCCTACAAATCTGTAATTTATTAATTTGGATCATTTCTTTCTTTGTTTTGGTCAGTTAGGCTAAGAGGCTATCAATCTTTTATCTTTCCATAGAACTAGCTCTGAATTTCATTGTTTCTTTGAATTGTTTTTGTTTGTTGCTTTTGTTTCTACTTCATTGTTTTTGTGGGGGTTTTTTGCCCTGGTTTTATATCTTCCTATCTACCAAATTTTGGGTTTGGTTTATTGTTGATTTTTTTAAGCTCCTGAGGTACATTTTTAAGGTATTTATTTGCATTCCATTTGATTATTTAATGTAGGTCTTAGTGTGATAAAGTTCCCTCGTAGAACTGTTTTCAGTGTGTCCCACAGGTTCTGGCATCTTGTGTTTTTATTTTCATTTATTTCCAGGAATTTAAAATGTTTTCCTTTTTTATTTCTTCATTCATCTTTCTTTAGCGTGTTATTTAATCACCATGAGTTTGTGTAATTTCTAAATAACTTTTGCTATTGATTTTGAGCTAAGTAAATCATGGTCAGGGAAGATACTTGGAGTTACTTCAATTTTGTTTTATATTCCAGTATGGGATCTATTTTATAGAAATTTCTATGAACTCCTGAGAAGAGTGTACATTGTGTGATATTTAGGTAAAATGTTCTTTAGATATCTGTCAATTTCATTTGATCTATGATATCATTTAACTCCAAGTTCAATGCAGACATGTTTAGGATTGTAATGTCTTCTTGGTTGATCATTCCTGTAATCAGAATGAAGTGTCTTTCAGTGCTGGCTAAATACAGAATCTTAATCAAGAAAATACCTTCATAGAATTAGCCTGCAGCATTTAAGGCATATTATGGATTGATAATTGATGTGGCTGAATCCAGATCACTGTGGTTGGTGCCACCCCTCAGCAGTCAGTCTGGGAGGTATAATAAGGAAGTCTGACTAAGCCATGAGTAAGACAAGTACTCCTTGCTCAGTACTCCTCCATGGTGTCTGCATTAGTTCTTGCCTGGAGTTCCTACCCTGATGCTCTCTGATGATGGACTATGATATAGAAGTGTTAGGGAAATAAATTATGCATAATATATGCTTCCCATTGTAAAATTGGCTTGGATGAGAAGTGCTAGCTCATATTACATATTTGCACACCCAAAATACAAATTGAGAGATTTGACTGTGCCGTAATTGCCATGGTGACTCTTGCACCTTGATGAGATACTATTGTCCTGGCAGCTATCATCTGCATTGGAGCTCCACGATAGACAAAAGGCAGGAGCATTTCCTCCCAAAGGAAGGATCAAAATTTAAAAATATTGCATCATTTCTTTCTTCACCTGTGTAAAAGTACTCATTCTTTTAGGTAACTGAATTGAAATTTGGAGTAAAACAAGTCTTCTCTAGTTCAGATTATCTTTTATTGCTTTGTTTTTAAAACTATTAAAATCTTTGCAAATATTTTGCCCTATCTCATAATAAAACATGCTTGTTTGCTTCTATTGTGTGCTCAAATCTACATTGCATGTGTTTTTATAAGAAACACAGTAAGCCTGACAGTGGTGGTGCACACCTTTAATCCCAGCACTCAAGAGGCAGAGGCAGGTGGATCTCTGTGATTTTGAGGTCAGTCTGGCCTACAGAGCTAGTTCTAGGACAGCCAAGGCTACACAAAGAAACTCTGTCTCTGGGGAACAAAAAAGAAAGGAAGAAAGAAACACAGTAATTTCCATCTAAACTTACATAGAATATGGGGTAAAGTTTTGCCATCAGCAAACCCAGTAAGTTTGCCATTATGTGTCACTATTGCCAGATTTTGCTGTGTATGTTTGTGGATTTAAGTCAATGTGAGCATGCCTCTTGATTTTTACTTTTTAAAGTACATGCATGGAAGGCATGCTTTCAGCAACTTGAATACAGGTTACATAGAGACCCTGCTTCTTCTTACCTCTGAATTTTGACTATATGAGAGACAACATATTCGCATGTTTTTTTCTTTTTGTTGGCCAATATTCCAAAAAGATACTCTACGGAATTATCTGGCACATTTTATTTGAGGTCCTTTCAAAATTCAAAGTTCTCTCCAGAGAAGATAGATGGAAGGGATAGCCCAAAGACACGTCGATTCCAGTTTGGGAAAAAGCTGGCTTTATTTTTGCCACTAAGTTTTCTTGCACACAAACGTTACCAATCAAATCCAGCTGGTTCACATTTTGTCTGCAGACCTGAAACCCAGTGAATTTGGCTTGGCTTCTTATTTTGCAGAAAATGTTTCACACGGCTCAAATCTGGAAATCCTGAAATATACAAACCCTCAACACGAACAACAGGAGAACAGCTGTCTCCGACCTTCGCTTTTTCCCAGCTCTGCTCTTAAAGGCTTAGGTGTTTTTAGGGAAGAAGGAAAAGTCTGCCACCGAGCATGAAATGATGCATGAATCATCCATGACTACCTTGGCTGGGTGGTTATGCCAAAAAAAGAAAGATTAAAGAGTTGCCACTGATGAGTGAGACAGCTCACATTTTGGCATCACTATAGAGGACAGAAACATTTAACATCATGGAGGGAAATAAGGAAAAAAAGACCAAAACAATATTGTTACAATTTGAACAATAGCAGTCTTTATTATGTGAAGGCATTGTGTTATCTTTTCCATTTTCTAGCCTATGCTTTCATTGGCTTCATCCAGTCCCCTTATTGCCTATAACTGGGGAATGAAGTTCATGCCAAGCCTGCATAAAATAAGCAATCTTTCCTCTATACTTTCTGTGCATCAGGGCTGTGTATGTGAAGTCATAAAAGCCATTTATTATGAGTGTGTGTATTCCTGGCTTAAAAGCCAAGTATTCATGTGACAGCAACATAATAGCATCAGACTCTTCCCATAAAACACCATATGTGGGCATTTAATAGTTATTGCTCTGGCACCTACACTCTGAGATATTATCTAAAACAGGGAACATCTATAGAAAAGGATGTTTGGTACTTAGACAAATTAAGCCTCTTTGATGAGGCCAGTAAGCAACAAGCAAAGCTTTGCTAGGAGTTCACTGGTAATGTCAAATAGTTTATCTTCCATTGGTATCAGGTTTTCCAGATTTTCTGTTGGAGTTCTTTTCATGAGCCCATCAAAATCCCTACAACATTAAAAGCATTGTAAGAATATTCAAAAAAAAATCACTTCACTACCTTGTAAACTGTACAAGCACTCAAATAGCTTTTATTCTCTTCACTCGTTGCCATCAACCAATCAGCTTTCAAACTAGATAAAAATAGCGTGGAATGGGATAAACTTGCCTCATGACCTATGCGAGTTCTTAGTGATGTCTAAGCAGTGTGCTTCTATGCTACAGTTTCTCTTCCGCTCTTGCCTTTCCACTGCCATGCTGTAGGGGCCAGGTGTTCTTTGTTTGGTTGATTGTCTTTGTTTTCGGTTACCACCAAGGCTGCCTAAGCTTTCCCCCACTACCAAAATTCTTTGAGTTTGTAAAAGTTGGGTTTATATTCTGTTGTTGCTTCAGCACTTGGGTTTGGTGGAGATAAACTCCCCAGAAGCACGTGTTGGGGACTTTCAGAACAACACAATCACATAAGGCCCTAGAGCTCACTAGTTTCTGGTGGTGTCTACTTTGGTTGGGAGGCAAGATACTCTGACAAGTGAAAGACCACATAAACCAGTTGACAGGGCTTGCCTTCAAGGAGCAATTGGCCACCCTGATCCACTGTGACGTGTTACGGGGTTCTGCAAATGAAGATTTTGCTGGTGGTGTTATAAGTACCCAGGTTGCCATGATTCCGTCCCCTCATCTTCAGTTACTGTTCTCCTAGTGCAACAGTCTCAGCCTTACAAGAGTATTTTGTTTATGCTACATGTGGTAGTTATTACCTTGAAAAAGTACACGAAGCATATGTCTACAGCCTTAATAGCTACTTCCAACACTTCTCCGTGCCTGCTTTGATCCAGTCAGTTTCTCTCACTGTTCCCTTCCAGCACTCCTGTCCTGCAATGGACATATTGTTGCTTTTAATTGTTTTTATTCTTTAAATGCTGCCAGGTACCTAGCTCAAAAGAACTTTCAACAGGGTGCCTTCTACTGATTCAGTGCTGGCTTAGCTCTTACTGTCCCTGTGTCTGGTTACGTTTCTCTACCAATTACGTTTTTTGACTCCTATATCTAATAAAAATGAACCCAGACTTTTTCCCTCTCTCCCCGGCCCTCCCCTATCCCCTCTCTCTTATTAAGAATTCCAGTTTCACTAGCTTACCATAATGAGGTGTTTACATGGCTTATGACAATTTCTCTTTTGTTAATGTTTTATTTGGGGGGGACATTCAGATTTGAATGTTGCATGTATATCATTGCCCCTCTCCCTCCCTCCCTCCAATCTTCCCATGTCCCCCTACTCTTCAAATTCATTGCTTCTTACTCTTTAATTGTTATTATTATTATTGTTATTTATTTATACGTATATATTTATAAATACAACTTACTGATTTTATTTAGTACCCCTCACATTATATATGTTTAGGACTGACCACTTTCGACTGCATCACCCTGAAGCAGACTGATTCTTCAGCTCTCAGTCATCATTAATATCTGTAGTTCTTCATGCTGGGATGGGACCTTGTGAGAGTTCTCTCATCCACCTTGGCATAATTGCTTTCTTTCACCGTATATTTTCACCCTTCTCTATTTCAACTGTCCTAGAGTATCAGGAGAGATCTCCAGAATCGTAACTACGTAGTATTTTATGTCCAATTCATTTTGAACCATTAAATCAAATCCTGGAACGATAGGATGTATGAATCTTCATATTTAAATATTCCATAATGAATGCTAAAGTGTAACTACTATCAAAACATACTTGTCTAAAGAAGAAAAAAACATGGCTTCTACTTTATGCTACATGCTCTGCCTAGCTTAATTTTCATTATTAGCTAAAAAGTATTACCTTAATTTAGTAGAATGATAAACCAGATACAGACTTAAAAGCCAAATAAATATTAGTCCAATCCAAACATTTAGCAAATTAGCAGGAGATCCTAAGGCCAATGCAAGACACCAATAGCTGGCCTCTCCTCGTGTTACTCACGCCTCACGAACCCTGTTATCTATAGTGCTTCAACTTTTTTTTTATTTCTAATTATCAATAGATATTTGTAGTCTTATGTAAAGCAACAGAATAGTTAGAAAACACGTATTTACAAAGAAGCTAATATCTTGTGAGACAACCTAAAGTATTTGTGAACAACCACAATGTGGTTCTAAATGATTGGGATTTTTTTTTCTCTAAAACTTTAATACTCATATTTGTATAAAATGCCCTTTATGAGCATAATTAAACATGTTCTAAGGAGGAACCTGTGGAAAAGTCTCTAAAAACTGACAGTCCACACTTCTGGTTCTCTAAAGTCGACGCACTCATTTTCTCCCACTGAAAAGTTAGTAATACGCATGTACTAAAGTTTTTCCAGTTCTGTATTGTAGCTGCCAACAGATAAAGGACAATCCCTGTGAGTGTGCATGAGACATGGAAGAGACTTAAGTTGGAGACTTTAAACGCTCAAAGCCCAGTATTTTAAAATAAAGTGATTTACCTAAAGGGATCACAGGCCTCTCAGGACAACCTATGCTTTGTGATATAGACTGATATTTGTTTTCAAGTTCTCAACTACTCACTCTTTAAGGGCCAGCTATATGGCTCAGCACGTGAAAGCACTTGCTGCATAGGCCTGATGACCGGAGTTTGATCCCCGTAACCCACATAAAGTTGGAAGGAGAGTACTGGCTCCACAGTGTTGTGCTCTTATCTCCACATATGTGCTGTGACATATGTTCATACAAACACACATTAAAGAATTAAAGTGGTTTCCTAAACAGAGAATGTCAAGTCCATAATGGATATCTTGGATTGCACAAATTTTCTCTCTCACTTACCACATATATTTTTTTTGCTATTTACACCTCATAAGTAATATCACACTCTTACTGAAATGCTGCATATTTGTATCTTTTTTTTAATCAATGCACAGGTTTTATTTGCTGTACTCAGAAAGCTAAACTTCTGTATGTTGTATGGTTAGAAAAAATAAGGCATTATATTTTATTTAATTTTTTATTTTTATTTATTTATTTGTTTATTTATTTATTTATTTATTCATTCATTTGGTTTTTCAAGACAGGGTTTCTCTGTGTAGCTTTGCACCTTTCCTGGAACTCACTCTGTAGCCCAGGCGGGCCTTGATCTCACAGAGATCCACCTGCCTCTGCCTCCCAAGTGCTGGGAATAAAGGCGTGCGCCACCACCACCTGGCTGGCATTGTATTTTATAATATACCACTTACTGTCTCATCTCTTTGATGAAATGTAAAACTTCAAAGCCCTGAAAAGATCCTCTACACAATATAATTTAATGTATAATTAACATGCTTCGAACAGAATTCCCTTAAGCATGACACCATTGGCAGTTACAATAGTCTAGTTTTAATTGTGCTTATATATATGCTTTCGTGTGTATGCATGGTTATGTGTGAATGAAACTAATGAACATGTGAAAATCAATCAACCTCAGGAGTCATTCCTCAGAAGTCACCTACCTTGGGTTTTTCTTTTTTCAAATATTTCTTTTTTAAGATTTTTTTCACATAATTATTTTGAGACAAGTCTGCTACTGGGATCTGAGATTCACAAATTCACCAAGGATGGATATCATCCATCCACAGGCATTTCCCTGCTGCTGCCTCCCCAGCACTGGGAATGCAAAAGGTTACCACCACATACGGCTTTTGATATGGGTGTTAGGGGATGAACTCCGGTCCTCCTGATTTCATAGGAAACACTTTACTGACTGAGCCGTGACACCAGTTTTTAAGTTAATCATGGCTTCTGTGCTATGGATTGTCACGCTTGATCATTCTTCTTCTAATTGATACCCTAAATTCAAAGTAATAAGAAATTCTAATTTCCTACACAAATCTAGAAGATAGTTTGGATGCCAACAGATCAGTCAAAATACTGTTTAAAACTCTCTTTTCTATATCCTATAGTTTGGTATAAAGCAGGAGTAGCAACGTGGAGTTAGATGGTTGATCTGCTTGGCTCCAGAGACAGAGGATAGATCATGTACAGCAGTGGCTAAAAGCAAGAAAAAAATCATGGGGCAGGTATCTATGTTCATGTGTTTAGTAAACTAAAGTATTTAAAGTTAGTGTTTATATTCATGGACAAAGAACATTTAATATGGTGTCTTCCTGTTTTCTATTGACTGGTTAGAAAATAAGAATCCTTGAAGAATATTCGATTCTCATCCCAATACACAAATGTTAGTCTACCAGTTACATATACCCATGCTTTCCAAGATTTTGCTCTTGGATTCCATGATATACCACCTTGAGAAATTTGATTTTAATCTATCTGTTTCAGTTCATTACATGTACACAGACACACAGACACACACACACACACACACACACACACACACACACACACACACAGAAACACTTTTATCTTAGAACTGCATATGATTTGTTGTCTAAGAAAAGATTTTTTTCAATCACTTTCCTCTGATGCCCTATATTTTCCTAGTGTGTAAAGGTAGACAGACCTAGTGTTACATAGAAAATAGTTTAAAAATGCTCTCTCCTAAAAATCTTTTAAAATACTGTGCCTTTTGAAGTCAGATTTCTAAAATAGATAACAATGGATCCTTTTCAATAAAATGGCTTGGGAAGATCTTTCCAAGAAGCTGCTCTATGAGTGGGCACTTGAAAGAGAAGTCTGCTCTAGAAAGAGGCAAGAGCAAATGCCAAATGATCCAGCAATAAAATGCCATCTGATTGATAAACAAAGAAGGAAGAAAAGAAAGGAGGGGAGGAAATGAATGGACAGGAGAGAGAGATAGAGTAGAATAGGCAAGGATGAGTTGTTCTGAAATATCCATAGACTGTGCAGGAGACCCTAAACATTTCGGAGTTCCTGGGTTTAAGTACATATACATTCAAAAGAATGGTACACTATTTGATTTGGTTTTGAAATAGGTCATTCTGTTTCCTGTTGATTAGAGGCAAGAAAGATCAGAAATAGGAAGATAAATTGATCATGTTGGGAATATTTATCAGTGTGATTCATTTAAATTTTATTTAGTAGATAAAAATTAAGAGTAGAATTCAGATATGTATTTTGGTAAGATCAGCAGGAGTAACTGGCTAATGTGTCACATGATTGAGAGAAAGCAGAAGAGAAAGGATTCTTTCCAAATTTTCTGAATGATATTGGATAGTCACATCATTTACCGAGACAAAAAAAAGAGATGAAATTAATTGGTTTAAAATAAGAAAATCTAAATTTAGTGTGGTGTTAATGGTAGTTTATGATATGCAAGCAAATATAAAAGAAGATAGCTGGGCAAGTCTGCAATTCACTTAAGATCATCAAATTTAGTACTGAATTTTACAACACACTGGCATTTAAACATGAGAGATAGTACAAAGAGCCAATAGTGAAAAATAAAGGGAAAATTGCAGGCCGACTTTAAGTAGTCTTGAAAAAAAATAATTTCAGTGTAACAACTTGTGTGAAACCCTTGATCCTTGAGTGGAGTTTTCTGAAGACAGCTACAACATATACTTCTGAGAAGAGGATGAGACAGAGGGGTGAGATTTCCTGAGACACAGTCACCTAGTGATGACATCAGGCCATGGACCTGTTGCCCACAGTGCTGAAGAGGTACATGGGATCAAGGACACACCTCCAGTGTCTCTGAGAATGCTGAAAAACAAAAAACAGAAATTTCTGTATTTCTGAAGAGAATATTATTTAAATTTGTTCTTAGTATAATGTTAAAGTAAATCTAGATTTACCACCAAATGTACAGAAATTTTATAATGTATTTAAAAACATTTCCTTTCTCTAAAATGTAGATTATAATAAAGACCACAGATGATATGGGACTGAGGTAACTATCAACTCTACCAACTTCAGTTTTATGGTAATAAAACCCCATCTTTCATAAAAGTTAAGGAAGAGTATCCACTGGGCTTCAGTAGCCAAGAAACCTTTGGTAACTCTAGCCTTTCTTGCTGATACTCAGTGTCCTGCCAGGGAGCAATATTTAAGTAGCATAGTGACTGGTGGATACATTTTCCTGGAATCCTATTTAAGACTTATGTCACTAATCTTTTAGATTTTGTTCATGAGTACCATGGGAATGAAATTTACTGAATAAAATAATTTCTTCTATTTTTTTCTAGCCATCTAGCAATTATCTTAGTTCTGTATACAAAAGATTGCATAATTTGCCAGAATAATAGATTTTTCATGCTCAATGATAAGTTAAATTATGATATCAAACCAAGACAAGCATCACTAGGATAGAATTTCCAGAAAAAAATCATATTATTTGAATAATTAATCAGCCAATGTATATATATTTGCAGAGTCTATAATAATGCCTCAAAATACCATAAAATTAAAAAAGGATCATTTGTTCTTCATATTATTATGTATTAGCTATAATTGCACTATCACTTATTTTACAGAAAGTCTGTATGTACAAGTTGATTAAAATAAATCCTTCTCAAGAACCATTAGTATAAATGGCTCAGGGCAATAACACAAATAACAAAATGTGTTTCATAAGGACAAAACTGGAAAATGCCCAAATTGTACACCTATTCATTTTTGACAGAGTATATTTTTCAATTACTAAGACCTGGAGATGAAAAATAGTATGAACTAAAAATGTTTTAATGAATTAGAGGTTAGAGTTCCTGAAAATAAGTTTCTAATGCCAAATCATTTTTTACATTTTTTTTCTTATTTGGGCTTCTTCCTGATCCACCCAGAAATTTCTGTTCCTGAATTTCCCAATGTACTGATGATTAGTAATGTAGAACTTATATGCCTAGCAGTAGGCTATATGGAGCGAAGATTGGCTGCACGCTTTCGTAGTATATCTTCTAGTCTACCTTCTTTCTCGGAGCCTTACCCTTGGATGTCATTGAGTATAAATTTCCCAGTTTTGATGAACTATAATGTTGTAAAAAAAATATATATTCATAGTTACATTTCTAGGTCTGAGAATTCATGAAACAATCTATAATAGAGGACAGCCAAGCTTTCCTATGTGGAGGCTTTCCTTCATCCCATTTCTTAAATGCTTCCAATCTGACCTGAGTCACCAAACAAATTTGCTTGCATGCTATTTCATTTTGCATCCTTCTTTCTGTTGAATTCAGCTGATGCTATGTGTGATTAATCAGCTATAATAGATCCATTAATTAATCATCAGGATTTTATTTTCTTGAAGGGTTAAAGTCAGTGAAAATAATACACACAGCAGGAAAATATAGTTTTTGACCTGGCCACAAAGAAGCATGTCTAAGTCTCCAGAGAAGCCAGCAGTAGCCCTTTCAGACGGTAAAAGCCAATCTCAACGATAGAAACGGAAGGTCTTCACGTTGGTGAGAGCTCAGAGATATGACCGCGGAACTAAGGCAGGGGATTTCAGGTCTGAGCAGAGGGGCACCAGCGTGCTTAGAGACTTTCCTTTGTAGGAAGCCATTTATCAGCGGTTCTTTGGAAAACGTGATATCTTTAAAACACATTGAAATAATCACTTCTGTGAAGAAAGAGCCTTCTCTAGTATCCAAATGGGACGCCTAAAACTACCCTCTCTTGTCTCTCCTCCATGGGCAAGGTTCAGTGAGTCATCCTAGAACGTGGGGTCTTTTCTTCTAATCAAGGCTTGTAGGGAAAAGATTTCCTCAATAAAATTGGCTGATTAAATATGGCAGAGACACGCTATTAAAGTTTTAGCATTTCCACTTTCATATAAATCATTGGATTTATGAAAATGGTGTCATGGAACTGGACTGGTGTCATTTATGAATATGAAACAAATAATAATGATTTGATAAAGCCAAAGTATAAGTCTTAAATATTCAATATAATTTTTATTATTTTCTTTCAGATTATCCAACTCCTAATGTCAAAGACATTTCCTCATATAAAAGAAAGCATTCAAAGGAAATTACTCTGCCTGGGTTCAAGTCTCCCTTCAATGGTCAGTTAAAAATTCTCTATAAAAATAATGATTATTGTCTCTAAAAATCCAATGAATTAAAAAAAATTCTTTTTTTTTGAGATCATAATATAATTACATCATTTCTCCCCTCCTTTTTCTTCCTCCAGACTCTCCCATACACACCTCCATGCTCTCTTTCAAATTCATGACCTCTTTATTCATTAATTATTGCTACATTATATATAAGTATATGCACATATATTACTAATATAACCATCTCAGTTTGTAGGTTACTTGTATGTGTGTTTCCAAGACTGGCCATTTGGTATTGGATAGCCAGTTAATGTGCTCTTTCTTGGGGAAGAGCATTTTTCCAGTTTTCAGCATTCCTTAACTGCCTGTAGTTCTTTAGGTGGATTGAAGCTTGCTGGGCTCCCCCGCCCCATCCACATTACCATATCCAATGAATCGCTAATCTTTCCTTCCCAGGAGAACTACTCTATGCTGTCCTGTGCATGATTGTTACCTGTGGAATTCTTTTCTTGGTGTTGCTCAAGCTGAGGTAAGTAAATGTAACTCAAAAGGGAGGGAATAGACAATACCAGGACCTGAGAATGAATGTGCTCAATACAGCTTTATGTGGGATCGTTCTATGGAAACATCATTTAGACTTCACATGTAAGGGAAATGACCACAGGGGATTGATTTCATGAAGAATTTACAGTTACAGATGGATTATGGGTTCCTTCTAGTTAAAAAGTTTATCAGTTTTTCCCCCCTAGGTTTTCCTACAGCAAACTAAACTATGATGTTTCCAGGTGACGTTATTTAGAAAAATGACCAACTCACACAAGACACATATTGTATAATTTAGTTACATTTATCTGAAGACCTGTTCATCACTGTAGCTTTTGTTCAAGGTTTGTTCAAGTTTTAACATATATTTATTGAAAGACGTAGTCAGTGAGGCCTCATGTCATACTAATAAAAAGAGTGCCACCATCTGATATTATGTATTTTTTGCAAATATTTTTCCTTTGCTGCTTTCGTTGCCAGAATATGTCAATTTCTATATTTCTAAATCTCTGAAATTGAAAATATCTTGACTTACTTAATGCTGACAATAGATAACTTGCTTACTTTTAATTTAAAAGAAAAACTGGGAGAGGATGCAGTTGGGATGTATTATATAAGAGAATAAATAAAAAGAACAAAGCATCATGCTCATTTGTTCATTCATTATACACGGATGCAAGTATATATTCAATTGGAATATCAATAATCTTTATGTGTTTCTCTTTGACATTTGATAACTACAAATGAAAGTTTGCTCAATCAACTGCACAGCAAATGTACACACATTGCTTTCTCAGAAGCAAGCTAAGAAACCTAATTACTGGACTTGACAACCAGGCAGGAATAATAAAAAACCAAAGTGAGGAAGTAAACAGCCATAACAAGGGGCCACGTACATGGCGAATGGAATGGCTGCTTTGCCTAAGGACACTCAAATTCATTTATTTTTAAATGCAACAATGATTTTTAAAAAATGTATCTACTTCTTGGTTTCAACTCTTCTAAACATTTAACATTTTCTCAACATTTAGTTTAACATCTACCAAAACAAACTGCTCCAAGACCTTACACATTGTCTAAGAAGATATTCTATGGGTTCCAATATTTTTTTGAACTCCAAATAATTAAAAATCATTTTCTAAGGGAAGAAATGTGCAGTTAATTGACTTTCCTTTATATGGCTTTAAATATTTGGAAGCACCGCTCAGTTATTCTGTTTACCTGGATATTCCACAACAATCACACTGTTTTGAAGGAACACAGTTTGCTAGCCCAATAAAACACATAGAGAGATGGTTCTTGATCATTACATGTTATCGACACACATCATACAAAGTCCACATTGGTTAAATGGGCTCATGAGGCCTCACATACAAAACTACACCACAGATAGACAATGCAGTGGAGTTCCCCATGAATTAGCTATAATTATATTTCTTCCTTGTTTGAACAAAAATGCACAATTCTTTTTCTAAAAGATGAGAGTGTTGTTATTATTAAACACAAAATCCTGAATAACTCTAGGATTAACTCAATAATTGAATATTGAATAACTCAATAATTTTATTGGTTTGTTTTTCTGTGGTATTGAGGATTGAACTTAAGTAGACTAGTGAATGCTAAGGCAAGAGCTCTACCACTGAGTCACAGACTTAGCTGTAATGGACATATTTAAGATAAATTATTCATATTATTAAGTAAAAATTATTTCCCACGTAATTTAAAATTTACTGTGTTCTGTAATCAGACCCAGAATTAAGAACATGGCAAAAATGAAATAACTTTTTTTATGAACAGAACAGAATAAAACACACATCATCAACCACAAAGCCTCCTCTGCCTACCCCCAAAATAGAATTAGAGAATACTCCTAAGAGATTTCGGTCATACGTACCCAGCAGCCTGTCTAACCACTGTTGATACTTACCCTTAGGCACTATGAAGAGCTTCACGTGTGTTTTATGTAGTCATACTAAATTAAAGTAGCCTGTCTTAAAATAAATTTTCAAGAAATTTATAGTTTTAAACTCACATACTTAAAAATAGGCCACTCAGAGAGGCCTTAGAATATTCCACTCTTGAAACTTTACATTCAGGAACTTCATTATCCTCGTCCCTCAACAAAGACTCCATCCCCAAACATAAACATGCACATTTGTGATGATCTGACACTAACATATGAACTTTTCCTCTTATTTTTCCATAGGATATCAAGTAAAAAAAGAGATTCCTCACCTATGGAAATAGCTGGAGGTGTCATCACTCAGTGAGCCACAGGTCACTATCAACTCCAAGTTTTTGTAGTAAACCAATGGAGAATTACATTTGCCAATAATACGATTTAAGATGAATTTGACGATATTCAGTCATTATATACAACAATGCCTGGCATAGTAATATAGCATAATCACCACAGATCTGTTCTTTTTCTTAAAAATATTTGAGTAAATACTTGTAGTGATGTCATAACTAGTTGATAACATTTTCTTTGGAGACAAAAAGTGCCATCTAAAAAGGCAGCATTTTTTGCTTGGACAGTATCAGTGCAAATATTAACTTTTCTCATAATATGATTCAATGTAGCTAGAGTATGTATTTTTTTCTGAACAATTTTATAGTTTCCCATTAACTTGATCAAATGAAAATGCTAATGAGAATGCTGAATATATTTGTTATTTGCATATTCTTACTTTGTGTATAATCATTAAACAAATCATTAACATTAAACATATTTAGTTAGATGATTGATTCTAAAAATAAAAACTGACACCTTATAAATTTTATAATTTAAATCGTATTGAATTTTACTTTTAGTTTGGTGTCTTTTTTTTTTTTTTTTTTGGTTTTTTCGAGACAGGGTTTCTCTGTGTACCTTTGCGCCTTTCCTGGAGCTCACTTGGTAGACCAGGCTGGCCTCGAACTCACAGAAATCCGCCTGGCTCTGCCTCCCGAGTGGAGTGCTGGGATTAAAGGCGTGCGCCACCACCGCCCGGCTAGTTTGGTGTCTTAATGTCCATAAATACATAAAGCAACTACAGTGACTAAGAAAAGTCACCCCAATAATGATGTATTTTGTGAATTTAATTTTTCTTTGCTGACTAATCATCATGAAGTTCTGTAATAATAAAGCCATACTAACATTGCCATTTTCTATAGTTTTTTTGTACATTGCTACTTTGTTCTAGCTTGTCATCAGTATAACTGTATTTGAAAATATATCCACCAATTAATGCATATACACTTTACAAATGCATACAATCACATCAGCATTCACTGTTCAGAATCTTAAGGTTGTATTGCTTAGTCACACAAAATATAAATATTTAATAACCCAAGGACACCCTGCTAGTAATTAAAGATATATTTACAATTGAAGGTAAAATATTTTCCTCTTGCTTGGTCTCATTTTTTATTAATTAAAGTACCTACATTAAATTAAACTTGAACCTAACATTTGCCTCTGTATATTTAGGGCAACTAAAAAGCAATACTTTACATTTGAAAGCAGGCAAATAAGACTTGGTAAATCTTGGTACCATAAAGGTTACCATAAAAATTGGTAACCATAAAGGATTGTGGACAGCCTACTGCAGTGGTTCTCAACCTGTGGGTCACGACCAACCTGTGGGTCATGACCCTTTTCAATCTTTAGAAAATAAACAGGCAAATAAAAACAAACACCCCCCCCAAACAAAATCCAGGAAACACACATGTATAGATTCATATACAGTAAGAAATAAAATCTATAAAAACACAAAATTGAAAACCATAATCTACAATCACAAGACCAGTGAGGTAAATAAATGCTTAAACAAGCAATATGAGACACACATAAAAAAATCTACAAAAATACCAATGATTTCCTTTTGTGTTGATCATCTACTGCTAGGCATGGGGTCTGCTCTTAAGTGGGACTTGTAAACCCACTAGAGAAAACTAGTTTTTCTATACGAACTGTTGTCATTAAGAGATAGCTTCTTGGTTAGGGATAGGAAATTTTGTCTTCTTGTCCCTCTCAGCACTGGAGCCCCATCTAGCTTGGACCTGTGCAAGTCCTGTGCATGCTCTCACAGTTTCCAAAAGTTCATATGTACATCAGTCCTGCTGAATCTGGAAGACATGGTTTCCTAGGTGTCCTCCATCCCCTCTGGTTCTTATACTTTTTCTGCTTTCTCTTCTGCCTAGTTCCCTGAGCCCTTCTCAATGGGAAGACATCCCATTTGGGAGTGAAGGTGCCAAGGTCCCTACACTTTTTCACATTGTCTGCTTTTGGGTCTCTGTATTACTATCCACCTACTACAGGAGGATGCTTCACTGATGATGGCTGAGTAAAACAATAATCAATGGATATAGCAGAATATTGTTAGGAGTCATTGTGTCCCTACTAAAACAGAATCTTATCTCCTGGATGAGAAGAGCAACAAGACAGGAAAACAGCAGAAGGATACAACATCAAATACTTAAGAAAATTTAAAGTCACCTGTCTCTAGAACATGGTACCTAGCTATTGAGAGAGTAGATGTCAGAAACACAAAGGCCCTTTAGGTCTAAAGACTCATCATGAACGTTGCATATCATGGCTCTCTTGTCAACTCCATCATTTCTTCTGTCCTTGGGAATGCCTTTTAGAAACATGCCTCCTTTGTGCTGGGCCAAGGACCCTTGCTCCGTGTCTCCCCAACACTTCTCTTTGCCTTAAATCACTACATCTCACTGTAACGATTTCTGCACTGTTCTTCTCAACAAATTGCAACTCTTGGTGACTGCATCTGTGGTTTCCATTCCTATCCCTCAGCCTGCCATCACATGGCTGTTGCCTACTTAAAGAGTCAACAGATCTTTCTCAAAAGTCTGCATAACATTATATCCATTATTTTCAGTCATGGGGCTGTGGCTTACAAGTTTCCTTTGGAGGGAATTGTAGACAGTTAAGAGTTACTAGAGGACAGGGCTTGTAAAGTTGCTCCCAAAGGGAGTATAGATGCTTAACCATTACTGGGCAGGAGAAGTCTTTCCTCGTCAGTGTAGCTGCCTGTAAACCTCCCATGTGTCTGTAAGCACACTTTCACCCACACCCTTGTAAGCAATACTAGTTAAACTCTTTTTTCACCAAACCCTCTCTTTGGTCTGTTGTTCGTATCCTATCTGGGATGCATAGATATTTTCATGTCTCCCCAGAAAAGATTCACACAATAAGAAGTTTTAAATGAGGGATGTAGCTAGAGTTTTCCTGCCTGGCCCACGGTCAGGATAAATCTCTTTCACCTGCCAGTCCCACAGCCGCTCAGACCCAACCAAGTAAACACAGAGACTTACATTGCTTACAAACTGTATGGCCATGGCAGGCTTCTTGCTAACTGTCTTTATATCTTATATCAATCCATTTCTATAAATCTATACCTTGCCACATGGCTCGTGGCTTACCGGCATCTTTACAAGCTGCTTGTCCTGGTGGCGGCTGGCAGAGACTCCCTCCGCCTTCCTGTTCTTTTTATTCTCTCTGTTAGTCCCGCCTACACTTCCTGCCTAGCCACTGGCCAATCAGTGTTTTATTAGCAACACATTTGCCATACAGAACATTCCCACAGCAGAGGGATGATTTCCTGAATGAATAAAAGTGAACCAGCAATAAATGTAAACAATAGATGAGAAAAGTCTAAGAATTATCTCTAAAGTGGACTGCAGTATTGAACTAATAATAACTAAACATCTGCAGTGATTAATTTGTTCAACACTCATTTACTGAGCACATACTAAACATCAGTCAGTGTACTAAGAATTGGAGGTACAATTCTGAACACATTAGATCTAAACAAACCACTCAAACATTTGAAAAATAAAGAAGTACACAAGAATTGTATATTTGAAGGCCTGTAGTACATATGTAACGAAAACAGAAGTAAAATAGTCTGGAAGGAAAGGAAGACTAGAGGAGAAGAAGAAGGAGGAATAGGCAGGTAGAATAAGCTTAATGTATAGTACAGACATATATAATTTTAAAAAACAATTTAAAAAATAAAAAGTTTATAAGCCAATTTCTGAGAAGTGATAAATATTACAAAGAAATGAATAGGTTGGAATGATCATATGATACTAACAAGAGAAATTATAGATGTCATATGAGAAAATTGATGCTCTTCATAAATAGTACTTGAAATGAAAAGGAACTTGGAATTGGGTGTTTGTAGGAAGTTGAAGTTATGAGAATCATTTTAAGAATATTCATTAAAACAGGTTTTCGATGCCAATAGTTCCACCACGGTGCCATTTGGAAAACTACTGCACACTTGGGAGAATGAGACTAGGATTGAAAGTCCAGTGTGCCACCTTCATCTTCAAAATTATCCCACCTCTCTCTATCACACAGCACAGGTTTCCTGACCTTACTCTTTCAGTTGAGTTTATCCAACAGAGAAAAATGACATATTAAATACCTCAAGGTATCATCCTAGGCTCTCCTTTTTCCATTAACATTCTATCACTGTGGAAATTTCTGCATGAATCTGTCCTTCTGGATTCCAAAAACAGTTACTTCATCTCTTTTTCCTCTCAGGCTTGTGATACTCACAGCTAACTTGTTGCTAATCCTGAGTCTCAAAGTTACTGTACTGCTCATTGTGGTTTTCTTACAACTACTCAAACAGGAATGACGACTCCTTAAATCAAGAATTGTTAAAGGTCATGAGATAACTTGGAATGTAGTCCACTTATTTCTTATTGGTTCTCTCCTTGATGACAACTCCATGTATAAACTAACTGATTTTCAAACACCTTCAGGATATCCATGTGGAGTTATCTAGCATTCAAGCAGAAAATATGCTGAATTAGATCTGAGCTGGATCCACTAAATTTTGAGTTTTCCACTACCTTCCACATAGTCCTCTGATTACCACAGAGAAGGCTGCTTCACACAGAATACTTACTGTGGTATCACATGGGGAAGGTCGATAGACCTCCTCACCTTTGAGAATCTTAACAGTGATGAAGTTCTCTCAAGAACTGTTTTAGTTACTTTTATATCACTATGAAGAGACAACATGACCAAAATATCTCATAAAAGAAAAGGTTTGTTGGGCCTCACAGTTCCAGAGGGTTAAAAGTCCATGATCATCATGGCAGGAAACATGGCAGCAGGCCGGCATGGTGCTGAAGCAGTAGCTGGGCTCTTACATCCTGATCCATACACACAAGGCAGAAAAAAAAAACGGGAAACCTAACTGGAAATGTCATGGACTTTCGAAACCTAAAAGTCAACCCCTAGTGGCATACTTTCTCCAACAAGGCCACACTTCCTAATCCTTCCTAACCAACTGGGGAACCAATCTTTCAGATATATGAGCCTATGGCCTCATTCAAACCACCACA
>CABHPQ010160757.1:903-25942 GCA_902168405.1 Peromyscus aztecus | reverse complement strand
TTCAGTTTTCATGAGATTGTAGGTTTTCTGTAGTTTTTGTTGTTGTTGAAATCTAACTTTAAACCATGGTGGTCTGATAGAACACAGGAGGTTATTCCACTTGTTTTGTATCTATTGAGATTTGTTTTGTGGCCAAGTCTGTGGTCGATTTTAGAGAAAGTTCCATGGAGTGCTAGGAACAAGGTATATTCTTTTTTGTCAGGATGGAATGTTCTGTATATATCGATTAAGTCCATTTGAGTCATAACATCAGTTAAGTCCTTTATTTCTCTGTTAAGTTTCGTTTTGGGAGATCTGTCCAGTGGTGAAAGTGGGGTGTTGAAGTATCCCACTCTTAATGTGTGGGGTTTTATATGTGGTTTAAGTTTTAGTAATGTTCCTTTTACATATGTGGGTGCCCTTGTGTTTGGGGCATAAATGTTCAGAATTGAAATTTCATCTTGGTGGATCTTTCCTGTGATGAGTATGTAATGCCCTTCTTGATATCTTTTGATTGACTTTAGTTTGAAGTCTATTTTGCTTGATATTAGGATGGCTACACCCACTTGCTTCTTAAGACCATTTGATTGGAAAGTCCTTTCCCAGCCTTTTATTTTTAGGTAGTGTCTATCTTTGAATTTGAGGTATGTTTCTTGTATGCAGCAGAAAGATGGGTCCTGCTTTCGTATCCATTCTGTAAGCCTGTGTCTTTTTATAGGTGAATTAAGTCCATTGATATTAAGGGATATTAATGACCAGTGATTGTTCATTCCTGTTATTTTTTGGTGGTAGTATGTGTGTACTTCTCTTCTTTGGGGTTTACTGCTGTGGCATTATCTATTTCATGTGTTTTTGAGGGTGTATCTGACTTCCTTAGGTTGGAATTTTCCTTCTAGTGCTTTCTGTAGGGCTGGGTTTGTGGATAAGTATTGTTTAAATCTGGCTTTGTCTTGGAATGTCTTGTTCACTCAGTCTATGATGATTGAAAGTTTTGCTGGATATATTAGTCTAGGTTGGCATCCATGGTATCTTAGTGTCTGCATTACATCTGTCCAGGTCCTTCTGGCTTTCAAAATCTCCATTGAGAATTCGGTTGTTATTCTGATGGGTTTGCCTTTATAAGTCACTTGGCCTTTTTCCTTTGCTGCTCTTAATATTCTTTCTTTATTCTGTACATTTAGTTGTTTAATTATTATGTGGCAAGGGGACTTTTTTGGGGGATCTAGTCGGTTTGGTGTTCTAATGGCTTCTTGTATCTTCATAGGCATTTCCTTCTTTAAGTTGGGAAAGTTTTCTTCTATGATCTTGTTGAATGTATTTTCTGTGCCTTTGAGTTGGTATTCTTCTCCTTCCTCTATCCCTATTATTCGTAGGTTTGGTTTTTTCATGGTGTTCCAGATTTCTTGGACATTTTGGTTCATGACTTTGCTGGCTTTAGTGTTTTCTTTGACTGATGAATCTATTTCTTCTACCATATCTTCAGTGCCAGAGATCCTCTCTTCCATCTCTTGCATTCTGTTGGTTATACTTGCATCTGAAGTTCCTGATCGTTTACTCAGATTTTCTATTTCCAGCATTCCCTCTTTGTGTCTTCTTCATTTTTTCTATTTCCCTTTTCAAGACTTGGACTGTTTCCTTCATCTGTTTCATTACTGCTTCATGATTTTCTTTCAAGGATTTATTGTTTTCTTCTGCTTTATTTGTCCTTTCTTCTAGTTTTTTATAGTGTTCTTCCCATTTTTTGTTTGTCTTTTCCTCAATTTCATTTTGATTTCTTCTATATAAGGCTCTAGCCTCTTCATGATGTTATTCATAAGGTTGCTTACTTCTGCTTCTTCCATTTTGTGATGTTCAGGTCTAGCTGTTGGAGGAGCCTAGGTTCTGGTGATGCTGTACTGCTCTTCATTTTGTTGTATGTACTTCTGCCTTGACGTTTGCCCATCTCCTTGTGGATTCGTTCTAGGACTTATCAGTGCTCTTGGTCCAGACAGAGCTGACAGATTCAGGAAGCCTCTCTCTCTTGTCCAGATGGGAGGTCCAGGGCAGGATGGGAGCTGGGGACTGGTCTCTAAGTCTCAGGAAGTGGCTGGGGTCTCAGGCAGATGGGTGTGTGGGCAGGGCGTGGAGATTGCAGGGTCTGCGGGGGTCTTGGCGAAGGGGAACCTTACTGTTGGGGTGGAGGTGATCATGCCTGATGGCCAGAACCTGGGGCCAAATTGGGCAGGTCTTCCCCGAAATTGCTGGTGCCCAGGGATGAGATCTAGGGGAAGACTGCTCTGGGTCTGAGCCCAGGCACTCACCTCTTGTCCAGATGGGATTTCTGGGGCAGGATCGTAAGATGAATCTTAAAAGGTCTTATTAATTTAAAAAACCTGAAGCCAGATATTGGTATGAAAACTGAGAGATCAGAGAACCAGAAAGAAGCCAGCCACATTCTTACCACTAGGAAATCCTCAGCCAAAGACAGAGCTATTTCCGGTATATTCACAACAGTATCCTTTCTGTGCCCTGCCATCTTACTTCCTCTCTCTGCCCAGCGACATTATTTTCCTCTTTCTGCCAAGCTTTATGTATCACTTCCTGTCTGTCTATACAGACCCTCCACACCTGTATGATTAGTTAGCACTGAGATTAAAGGTGTGTGCCACCATGCCTGGCTCTATTCCCAGTGTGGCCTTTAACCCACAGAGATCAGATGAATCTCTGTCTCCTGAATGCTAAGATTAAGGGCATGTGCTACCACTGCCTGACCTCTATGTTTAATATAATGGCTAGCTTTTTCCTTTGATCCCCAGATAACCTTTATTGGGGCGCACAAATAAAATATCACCACATGACAGCTCATGCTGGAGAGAATATGGAGCAAGGGGTACCCTCCTCCATTGTTGGTGGGAGTGCAAACTTGTACAACCACTAGGAAAATTGATATGGTGGCTCCTCAGGATGTTGGGAAATCATCTGTCTCAAATCCCAACTACACCACTCTTGGGCATATAAGATGCTCCATCTTACCTCAAGGACACTTGCTTAACCTTGTTTATTGCTGCTGTATTCATCATAATAGCCAGTAATTGGGAACAATCTAGATGTCCCTCAAGAGGAAATTGTATAAAGAAAATTTGGGGTGCATTTATGTGATGGACAATGAATTAACTGTTAAAAATAAAAGTCACTATCATGATATTTACAGGCAAATGAGTGGAACTAGAAAATAGTCATCATGAATGAATTAATTCAGGCCCAGAAAGATAAATATGGTATATATTCACTTATATGTGGATATTAGCTATTAAACAAATGCTAACCAACATACAATCTGTAGGTCCAATGAGGTTAGGTATTGAGGAAGGGACTAGTGGGGACACAAGGATCTTCCTGGCAGGGGGAAACAGAATAATTTATGGATGGACTATGGGTAGGAAGGGAGACAATTCAGAGGATCAGGTGGGGAAGGGGATAGGAAGTAGGATTGAGGGAGGGAATGTGAGGAGAGACAGAATTATGGGACATTTGAAGGTTGGTATAGAAATAACACAATGGATATTCCCTAAAATATATGAAGGTGGTCCTAATGAAGTCTCTTAATAAAAATGGTGACAGAGTCCCCATAGAACATCACTTGTCACCAAACAAGTTTACCAGTCCTGGGACTGGGTAACATTAAACTGAATTGTTGGCCAAGGGGGTCACCTGGAAATCTCCAAACACCCAGGTTGTTACTAACATAATTGGTTGCTCTTCATAAACAGACTAAAGGGTCCCATTGCAAAGGACAATACCCATACAACTTAGTGAGCATGGAGAAGTTGAACTGGTGCCTACATGGAGCTTTCACCCTTATGTTCTAGTGTCTTTGTTGAAGGAAGGAACTCTGCAAAATACCAAGAGAGAAATGTAAACACCAAACCATCCACAAAACCTTTGACAATGTGTTCTACCTGCAAGACATGCTAGGGTAATCATGACAAAGATGTGGGAGTAGCCAACTAATGTATGATTTGACTTAAGACCTACTCCACTTGATAAAACACATACCTGACACTGATGGACCAAGAACAAGATTCCAGATAGCCAAGTGATCTTTAGTAAAACCAAACAGTGTTGTTAAAAACAAAAAAAGTAACAAACTTGCCTCCTAATGATAAGCTACTATATTCATAGATTAGTGCCTTAGTCAACCGTCATCAGAGATGCTTCTTCCTGCAACAGCTAGGAACAACACCAGAGACAAACAGCAAAGCATTAAGGAGAGAGAGAGAGAGAGAGAGAGAGAGAGAGAGAGAGAGAGAGAGAGAGAGCTTGGAACACACAGTTCTAAATGGGATACCTTCATCAAATCCCTCCCATCAGAGCTCACTGAACCCCATGCAAGAGGAGGCAGAAAGAGTTTAAGAGCAAGAGGACACCTGAGCAAGGCTCATATGAACTCACAAAGACTGAAGCAGCAAGAACTGAGTCTACACTGATCAGCATCAAGTCCCATATATGTATATATCTATATATCTATATATCTATATCTATCTATAGATGATATAGATATATAGATATAGATATAGATTCAGCTCAGCATTTTTATGGGACTACTGAGTGTGAGAACAAGTGGATCTCTGAGCTTTGTACATGCTCTCAGGGCTCTTTTGCTTATGTTGTAAGCATAAGCCATAATGTGATGGTTCTTGTTTCATCTTAGTAAATTTTACTTTATTAGGTTTGATTCTTATCTCTTAAATATCTGATATTTTCTAATGAGAGATAGAAAAAAAGAGTAGATCTGGAGGGGAGGAGAAATGGTGGACTTGAAGTAGTAGAGGGGAGAGAAATTATTATGAATATATTTTATCTGAGAGAATTTATTTTTAATTAAAGAAAAATTTCAAAAAAAGATATTTTGACTCAAACTCAAGAGGACTGAAAATGCCACATACATGCATTTTACCATGAAGTTAAACTGCCGCATTTTGAATTTGTCCAAATAACATTGCTCTTCTTTTATTTTAAAAATATTTTAATTTAGGACAACAGATGTCATGTCATTTAATAGTCTTCTGCTTGCTTTCATAAAAATCTCCAGTACTGACTTTATAGCAGCCATGCACCACATTTCATTCATAATTCTTCAGTGTATTGACTCTACATTGTTTTTCTATGTACTTGGAATGAATGACAATCAAGATTAACTAACAAAACATAATCAAAATAACATAATGCAGGTATAAAATCAGATACATAAAGCAGTTACCAGAATAGCAGAATTATTCAAAATTTTCAGTATATATATATGTGTGTGTGTGTGTGTGTGTGTGTGTGTGTGTGTGTGTGTATGAATGAATACATAAATAAGTGCCTTAATTAAGGAAATCCTAAGGCTCAATGCCTAGTTATGAGTCTAGTACTTTTTAATAATGTATTTATATCATGTTTTCTACCTCCCCCGAATCCTCAAATACCTCTATACCACAATTCCCATCCAGTTACGTTTTAAAAATAAATCAAAAACCACAAAATACTCAAAAACAAAAGTCAAAATATAAGATAAAGACCAATAAGGCAAAACAGTCTGAATAATTCAAAATAAAACAAGTCTAGCATTGAGTTTATATGTTGTTTTCCAACTACTCCTGAGCATGTGGGCCAGCATACACAAGATTTACAGAGGTTCACACAAAAGAGGATCCCCACACTACCAAGGGGAAGTAGATATCATGTCCTGCTCCTAACCAAAAAGTTATCTGGAATTGATACACACTGGAAACAAACAAACAAACAAACAAACAAACAATGTCACATTTTTCCAATGGAATGTTAATGTGTACAGAAACCACACTCCAGTGTAGGCCACCTGCCCAGGAAGAGAAACACAATCATCTATATTATACAGCTACAAACCCTGTGACCTGTTACAGTGACCTTTCTGAAATATATAATGATACAACAGCCGCATATATGGAAGTAACCAGCTCTCACGCCTTCTTTATTAGATTTAGGACCAAGTCCATGGGATGGAATATTTATATGTGACACCGCAATAATGACCAAGAATTGAGACTATATGGATCACAGGCCTAGGAGAAAAACTAATACTATTATTCTACTAAAGGAACAAAGAAATAAATTACTCCTAGTGATATACTCATAGATTAGTGCCTTAGTCAACCTACAACAGAGAAGCTTATTCTTGTAGTAATTGAGAATTAACTCAGAGATCTGTAACTAGAAAATGTGTGGAGAGTGAGAAACTTGGGGACACTCATTTCTAATAGTTCTTATAATCTTACACAAGTCAGCTCATACTTATATAGATCTGACTTCATTTTTTTTTTAAAAAATTGGGACAATAATTGTTAGAATTCTGTGAGGTACTGATCTATGTAAATATGTCAGTAATAACATTAATGTTAATTCGGTAGCTTTTATATCAAATTGGTTAGCTAATCCATGTTTGATGTCTGGTTCAATTAGCAGTTATCTGTGTAATTTAAAAAGCATGCATTACCTAGTCCATTTCCAACTTAATTAATTTCTTGAAGACAAACTTGCAAATGGTTGATATAATTGATATTTGAGATATTGCTTACAATGCTGTCTAGAAGCAGAGAGCACTTAGCAAATTGTGCTTGATTTACTCATATCACAAGCATTTGTACATCATTTAATTTATTCCAGAGTGTATGTTTTTGAACTAAGGCCAAGAACACTGCTGTGTTCATATCCTGAGAACAACAAGGTAGTTGCTTGAACCATTCTATGCTATTACAAAAATAAAGTTTTGAAAAGTAATTTTGTGCGTGTGTGTTTTCAAAATATTACTTTTAATTTATATTGTTATGGTAACTTAACTAAAAGCCACTAAAACTATTTTATTTCCTTTCAAATTTATTTTACATAATATATTGTTATTAATTAAGAGTTAAGGTTGATTACGTATACTTATACTTTTTCTCTTAAA
Source organism: Peromyscus aztecus (assembly GCA_902168405.1). Taxonomy (NCBI): domain Eukaryota; kingdom Metazoa; phylum Chordata; class Mammalia; order Rodentia; family Cricetidae; genus Peromyscus; species Peromyscus aztecus. Next base: position 19,017 of record CABHPQ010160757.1, on the reverse strand, counting down.
TTTTATTAACTTCCTATTGAAGTTACTGTTCAGCTGGAATCTCTATCTTGGCCCCAGTTCTCTCTCTCCAAACCCTGTCCTCTCAGAGAACCACCCAAAAACCCAGTTCTACATTCTTGGTGACGGTGGGTGGCTCCTTCTCTGAAGCTGCCAGCTCCCCAGTCCCCACCCAAAGTGTTATAATTGAGCACAAACCCAGCTTGTGCGGGACATGCCATTGCCCTGTGCCTACAGGATATTTAAGCCCCCTCCTTTAGATCACCCTGTGGTTTTCTCCTGCCTCCTTCTCCTGCTTCATTCTTTGGGGGCTGGAAAGTCAGGGGGAGTGCTTTGCCCAAATAAACCTGATCTTTAATTTTTAATTTGGCTTGATCTAACTTACTGCATTGCTGAAGAAATCTATTTGGGGGTCCAGAAAACCTATCATATTGGTGCTAAAACCCGGAAGGAGCTGAGCCTTACCTGCTGGATGGACCTGGTCCCTTGGCCACGTTGAAGGCCACTCTTTTTATCTCCCTCTCCACCAGATGGGATTGACTTTTGACTCGGGTAAGTCACCTATTTCCAAGCCACTGCCTATTGCGGTCCCAGACCTCTCCCGAGTCAAGATCCCTTCTGAGTAAAAGACTCTCAGTATTTCTGCCAAGCTGTGGCCACAATGGGCACTCCCGATCCATTTCCAGACCTAAGACTATCTTTGTTCCGTGAGGCCCTTTGTAGAAGAGACATCCTACACAAAGGCACCTCCTACACCCACCATCTCAAACCCAGCCTTTGGAAGTAGACTCATGCTATAGGCTTCTGTCTCTGGCACAGGCTTAGAAATGGCCAACTGAAGATCTTTTTTTTTTTTTTTTTTTTTGGTTTTTCAAGACAGGGTTTCTCTGTGTAGCTTTGTGCCTTTCCTGGAGCTCGTTCTGTAGACCAGGCTGGCCTCGAACTCACAGAGATCCACCCGCCTCTGCCTCCCAAGTGCTGGGATTAAAGGCGTGTGCCACTACCGCCCGGCCCAACTGCAGATCTAAATCTGATCTTCAGTTCCCCCTGGGGTGTGCACTACAAAAGTTATCTAGATTGGGGCTGTCTCACACTATATGACATGGTTTGAGCTCCCTTATCCAGGGTTTTTGAGCCCTGAACTCCCACCCCTTCCTCTTCCCTGTTCTCTGTTCCTCTGTCTACTTGCCTCTCATGTCTCCTCTCTGGGGTAGCCTTTCACTCTTTCACTCTCCTCATCCCCAATAAACCTCTTGTACTAACTTTGTTATTCCTGGTGTGTTCTCTTAGTGCCATACCTTGGCAGGGCCCACCAAAAGATACCGACTTTCCTTTTTTACACCCGACATTTGGTCTGGTTATGCTGGGATTCTTCCCACAACATACTCATTTCTTTGTTTACATCTGCTTTCAAACACTACCATGCTGGAATTCTACCTGACCACTCCACCCACAACAGATCCAGTCTCTGTGTTTCTGTGTGCTCTGCCACCCAAAACTGTGTAAATGTCTCATCCTTACCTTTGTTAGATGGTGGGAGTCAGAGCGTGAGAGGCCAGCTGCTTCTTGCCTACCACATGACTGTTCTCTCTTACAGCATCTGCTGACCTGCCCCCAATAGAGTGTGTATGGATCACTTGTCTGTGACTGAATCTAATTCCAAACTTTAGAGTCTGATTCTTCTTATGTTACTATTCACAAGGACACATATGTGCTTCTCTGGCTCCTTCAGCCTCTGCACCCATGTGGACCCCTCATTTCCTGCTCCATCCCCTCTCCCAGCAGCCTGGGAGATCCACAGCTCTCTGGGATGGAGAGTCACCCAGGAGTGCTTTACCCAAATAAACCTGGTCTTTTACTTTTTGATTCAGCTTGATCTGTCTTGTTGTGTCAGTCAAGAAACCTATTATCAGGGTCCAGAAAACCTATCAGGTACAAATGGTCTCTACAACAATCTCATTTGATAAGGAACTCTTGAAGACAATGTATTTAATTTTAAACTATCTGACTAATTCATTGAACTATAATTCAGTATATTAACAATATTTTTAGTGTCTGTCATTAGCTCAATTTCTTAGGAAATAAAGGTTATTTAATGGATTTTTCTCTCCTTTCTAAAATTAACTTCTGTGATCATTAATAATAAGAGTTACCTTGATCAGACCAGGAATCAACTAAGAAGTCATCAATGAGGATATTCCCGAAAGGATCAGCTGAGGGGCGATACCTTTTCTGATTGGACGCATTATTCTGTAGGAGCCTCAGTTGTGAACAGCTCCAAAACCTTCAGTCATGCACTAGCTGCTAAGAGAGGAACAATTAGTCTTCTGCAGGGATGAGCCACCAAGAGGTTAACTAATACCAAGTTGACAGCCTTAAATAGATGTGAGTGATACTAACTTGACTCAATCCCGGTCATGCACACACACAGACACACACACACACACACACACACACACACACACACACACACATGCACACACACACATGAACACTCACTATAGGCAGTGGTTTGGAAATAGGTGACTTACCTGAGTCAAAAGTCAATCCCATCTGGTGGAGAGGGAGATAAAAAGAATGGCCTTCAACGTGGCAAAGGGACCAGGTCCACCTGTTGAGGTGTCTAGCTTTGTTGACTAAGAAGCTGTAGCATTCACTATTCACAGCTTCCTTAGGTGCACAGGGCCATTCTGACTCTTCAGCCAACTACAGCCTTCCCTCTCCCATCCATGCCTCTTGTGTCTCCCACTGATCATCACCACCTACACTCCCCCACTTCTTGACTGTACCCCAGCTCCTAACTTGCACTGTCAGACCCTGCTCAGCCACAGACTATAGCTGCCACATGACCAGGGAAGCTTCCCATGGACCTTCTCCATTCTTTCTGTTCTCCCAGACCCAATCCTCAGTCTCATCCCTAGCACTGCAACAGACCATCTCCCACAGGCTTCCCCTTCACCAGGAAGCATTTCACATAAATACACTAGTACGGCATGTCAGTAAAACAAGTAACACACAGCCAACAAAGTCTCTGAAAATGAAGAAAGGAAACAGAAACCAAGGAGCAGAATAACAACCCAACAAAGACAAACCCACAAATCAGCACCTAGACCTATAATCACCCCAAGGACAGGTGCCTAGACATCAGCACAACAACATAGTCAATAACAGCAAAGGCAATATGTCTCCACCAGAGCCTAGGTATTCTACCATAGCAGGACTTGAATATTTCAACACAGCTGAAGCACAAGAAAAAAAAAGACAAATAAAACCTTAAAACCCACTATATGAAGATGAAAGAGGTCTTTAAAGAGTAAATGAATGAATCCCTTAAAGAAATCTAAGAAAACACAAACAATTGGAGGAAATGATTAAATCCCTCAACAAAAGCCAAAAAAAAAAAAAAAGCAAAGAAACAGTTGAAGGATACTTTTCAAAACCTGAAAATGAAAATAGAAACAATAAAGGAAACATGAACTAAGAATTCTGGAAATGAAAATCTTAGGAATGTGAACAGAGAACATAACATTCAGGAAATCTAGGATACCATGAAAAGACCAAAACTAAGAATAATAGAAATGGAGATAGGCACAAAATCCCAGTTCAAAGGCTAGAAAATATTTGCAACAAATCATAAAAAAAAAATTTTCCTAACCTAAAGAAGGAGATACTTTAAAAGTACAAGAAGAATACCTAACACTACAATAGATTGGACCAGAAAAGAAAATCCCATCACCAAATAATAATCAAAACTCTTAAAATACAGAACAAAGAAAGAATATTAAATCCAACAAGGGAAAAAGAGCAAGTACCATATAAAGGTAGAATTACTTCCCACTTCTGAATGGAGACTCCAAAGACCAAAAGGGCTTGGACATATATGCAGTAGATTCTAAGAGAGCACAGATGATAGCCTAGATTACTATAGCCAGCAAAAATTTTAATCACCATAGACGGAGAAAATAAGATATTTCATGATAAAGCTACATTTAAACAATATCTATCTACAAATCCAGGTTTAAAGAAGGTGCTAGAAGAAAGACACCAACCAAGGAGTTTAAATATACACATAAAAACACAGGAAAAAAATAATACCACACTAGCAAAAGCAAAAGAAGAGAAACACACACACACACACAGATGAGTATGTACACACATCACCACCACCATCAACAACAAAGTAACAAGAATTAACAATCATCAGTCATCTATTTCTCTCAATATCAATTCCCCAGTAAAAAAAGCACATTAACAGAATCGATGGAAAAAAAGGAACCATCCCTGTGCTGCATCTAAGAAAAACACCTCAACATCAAGGATGGACATTATTACCTCAGGGTAAATGGTTGGAAAAAGATATTTCAAGCAAAAGGACCTAAGAAGCAAAGTGGTGTAGCCATTTTAACATAATGCGAAAATACACAATAAAACACTTACAAAATGAATCCAAGAGTACATCAAAAAGATTATCCACCATGCTCGAGTAGGTTTCATCCCAGAGATGTAGGGATGATTCAACATGCAAAAATCAGTAAATATAATTCACTATATATACAAACTGAAATTTAAAACACACACACACACACACACACACACACACACACACACACACACACACAAGATCATCTCATTTGATGACAAAAAAGTCCTTGGCAAAATCCAACACTCCTTCATGATAAAAGTCCTGGAGTGATTAGGAAAACAAGGGGCATAGCTAAACATAATAAGGACAATTTACAACAAGCTTATATCTAATACTAAATTAAATGCAGAGAAACTTAAAGCAATTACACTAAAATCAGGAACAAGTCAAGGTTGTCCACTGTATCCATAGTTACTCAATACAGTACTTGAAATTTTAGTTAGAGCAATAAGAATATAGAAAGAGATCAAGGGGATACAATTTGCAAAGGAAGAAATCAAAGTATAGTTATTTGCAGATGATATAATAGTACTTATAAGTGACCCTAAAAATTCTACCAGGTAACCCCACAACTGATAAACACTTTTAACAAAGTGCTTGAATACAAGATTAACTAAAAAAAATGAGTCACCCTTCTATATACAAATGACAAGTCGACTAAGAAAGAAACCAGGGAAACAGCAACATTCTCAATAGCCTCAAATAATATAAAATATCTTGAATTAATTCTGACCAAGCAAGTGAAGAACCAGTATGATAAAAACTTCAAGCATTTGAAAAAAGAAATTGAAGCTATCAGAAGATGGCTCCCATACTCATGGATCAGTAGGATTAACAAAGTAAAGATGGCCATTCTGCCAAAAGCAATTTATAGAGTCGATGCCATCCTCATCATATACCAACACAATTCTTCAGAGACTTTGAAAGGACAATTCTCAACTTCACATGGAAAAACAAACCCAGGATAACTAAAACAATGCTGAACAATAAAAGAACTGCTAGAGTTATCATCATGCTGCTTTCAAGTTGAACTACACAGTTATAGTAAAACAAATAATCAAGTAAAAAAAATCCATAGCTTTGGCATAAAAACAGACACATTGAACAATGGAATCAAATTGAAGACTCAGATATAAATCTAAACACATACATAACCTTATTTTTGATAAAATAAATCAGAAATAGGCACTGTAAAAAAGAAAGCATCTACAACAAAGAGTGCTGGTGAAATTGGAAATCTGCATGTAGAAGAATGCAAATAAATCCATATTTATCACCCTGTACAAAATTTAGCTCAAAGTGAATTAAAGATATCAACATAATACCAGACCCACTGAGCCTTATAGTAGAGAAAGTCGGGAATAGCCTTGAATGCAATGGCATAGCAAACAACTATCTGAACAGAACACTGATAGGGCAGGCTCAAAGATCATCAATTAATAAATGGAACTTCATGAAATTGAAAAGCTTCTGTAGGGCAAAGGACACAGTCAATTGAACAAAGTGGCGACCTATATAATGGGAAAAGATGATTTACTAACTCCACATCTGATAGATGTCTAATATCCAAAATATGTAAGAACTCAAAAAGCTCGATAAGAAAAAAAACAAATAACTCAATTAAAAGTGAGGTACAGATCCAAATAGAGAATTCTCAAAAGCGGAAATTCAAATGGCAGAGGAACACTTGAATCTTCACCATGTTTACTCAGCAAGGAATTGCAAATGAAAACTACCTTGAAATTCCAGCTTACACCTGTCAGAATAGCTAAGATCAATAATACAAGTGACAGCTCATTCTGGTGAGGATTTGTAGCAAGGGAAAGATTCCTCCTTTGCTGGTGGGAGTGCAAACTTGCACAACCACTATGGAAATCAATATGGTGATTCCCCAGAAAATTGGGGATCAATCTACCTTAAGACTCACTTATACCACTCTTGGGCAAATACCCAAAGGATGATCCATCCCATCACAAGAACACTTGCTCAACTGTGGTCATAGTGGCTTTATTCATAATAACCAGAAATTGTGAACAACCCAGATATCCATCAACCAAAGAATGGATAAAGAAAATATGGTACATTTACACAATGAAGTATTACTCAGCTATTTAAAATAATGATATCATAAAATTTGTAGGCAAATGGAGGCAAGTAGAAGAAACCATCCTGACTGAGGTAACCCAAACCCAGAAAGGCAAAGGTACTCACTTTTAAGTGGATATTAGCTGTTAAGTAAATTATGATCAAGATACCATCTACAGTCCCAGAGAGGTTAGGTAAAGGGAAGAGCTCTAGGGTGAACACATGGGTTTCCCTGGGAAAGGGAAACAGAAGAGATTTTGCTGGTGGACTGGGAAAGGTGAGGACTAAAGTGAGAAGGATCAGGTGTAGGTGTGGGAAGGGATGGAAGAAGAAGGCAGGGAAAGATGGTAGAAAATGATGGACATGGGGGCAGTGTGGTAACCTATTGCAGTGGAAATTCCTGGAATCTATGAGGGTGACCCTACTGAGGACTCCTAGTAATGGAGGATACAGAATCTATACTGGCAATATTTTGTAACCAGGGAAGGTTTCCAGTGGTGCAATTAGGATTTGTTCAGTAGATCTGTTGACCAATGGGATCCCATTGAGATCCTTAAACAGCCCAGGCTGATACTAGGACAGAGGGTTTCTCTCCAAACCGACAGTGGGGCACCATTGCAGACAACATTTACAGAGCTTATTGAAGGTAGAGAGGTCAAGCTGGTGCCTGCATGGAGCCTTCACCCCTACCTTGTAGTCTCTTTCTTGTAGGAATGTACTCTGAAGTCTACTGAAAAAGAAATCTGAATACCAAACCACCCTCAAAACCCTGGACCTACTATCTGTCCTGCTTGCTAGATGTGTTAGAGTAATGGTGGCACTGCACTTGTGGGAGTGGCCAAACATTGTCTGGTGTAACTTGAGGCCCAAGTGAAGAGAGAGCCTATTCCCACAACTACCTGGATTGCAAGGAACCAGAGACTGTATAGCCCAGAGACCTGGTGTAGAACCAAACACTACAGGCCAAAACAACAGAAAAAAAAGATTCTTAATTATATTCTGCTGTAGCCATAGATGGGTGCCTAGTCCTGTTTTCATCAGAGAGGATTCCTCTGGCATCAGATGGAAGCAGGTGCAAAGACCCACAGTCAGACATTATGTAGAGAGAGTGCATAAATTGGAAGTCTCAATTGAGTCCCTCTCCACAAAGATTGGGCAACCCCATGAAAAGGGGTATAGAAGCAGGGAAGATTGTAGTAGTCAGAGGGGATGGAGGACACCAGTTGAACATGACCCATTAAATCAACTAGCAGGGCTCATTATGGGCTCACAGAGACCAAATTTGACAAGCAGGAGGCCTTCATGGGTCTATACCAGGTTCTCTGTATATATGTTATTGCTGTTAGCTTGGTGTTTTTGTGAGACTCCTAGCAGTAGGAGCATGTGTCTCTCTGGCTCTTTTGCCTGCTCTTGGGACTCTTTTCCTCCTTTTCACTTGCCTTGTCAAGCCTTGATATAAGGGCTTTTGCCTGGTCTTATTCTGCCTAGTTTTATTTCATTTGTTTGTTATCTAATGGAGGCCTGGTTTTTTCTTAAAAGGAAATAGAAGGGGAGTGGATCTGGGAGAAAGAGAAAGTGTGTGTGGAGGAGCTAGGAGGAGTGGAATAAGGGGAATGGTGATCTAGTTGTATTGCATAAGAGAATAATTCACATTCAATTAAAATTTTTGGTAATAACTACAAAATCAACCATTTTCATAGTTTATGAAGAATGTGTAGTTACATAACAGAAATTTGCATTTCATTAATAAGAATGTTCTCCTTACCCTATTGCAGTTATACGTAAGGCAAAATCTTATATAAAATTTCAATCCAGCTTCTCAGGATAAACCTGCAATCACTGGGCTGTTAATCAGAATATGTGACAACCTCCAGGGTAAAAGAGCTAAACCTTTTATGTATCTTGTAATGAACAAAAGGTAATAAATCTATATGCTTCTTGGATATCTTTGGTTTTTAGTTCTGTTCATCACTATATAACTTGACTATATAATCAAGAGAAACTCAATGTATAAACTGAATATATTCCTGTACTGAACATAGAGAAACTGGCTATGTTGTGTGATGCATGCAACATAACAAAAGCAATGATAATAATTTTGTAGACAATTATAGCACATGATGTTTTTATTGTGTTTACTGTTTAAAACATTGTGGAATCCTATGAGTGCATAGCCCATTTCACTATCTGTTTGTAAGTAATATGCAGCATAATAAATTCTAAATTTTTAAAAGTTAGAATAATATGACTTCTATTATTTTATATTAATATTGAAATAGAGACTTACAACCCAATTGGGAGAATCATAGTGAAAGAATAAGGAAGAAAAGAATGTCTTTCACAAAATAACAATTTAGTACCCAGGCATCTGACAGGATCACATAGAAATCTTATTAAATATTGATTCCTGCAAGGCCAACCCACTGATTCTTGCACATTAGTTTTGGGATTATTCTAGATTGGTATTTTCAGTAAGTAACCTATGTGATCATTTTATTAGGAAAAGCTCCCACTGTAGAAGAATAAATTAAGCTGTGGCAATTTAAAAATGTTTTACCTATGAGCAGAAATGAAGACTACATTCAGAGAAACAAAAAAATCCTCCTGATGTAAGAATATTTTGCCTACCCATAGATGACAGTTAACTTGACACTTTGATACTTCATCTAAAGCAGGCATTTAGAACTTAAATATTAATGTCAAAATATAACTTTTGATATACCTTGGCTAGCAGTTTATTATAAGCTACATAACCTTAACTTACAAATTGTTAATATGTATTTTATCATTATATATAGAATTTACATAATGCATTATTTGTTAATACATATTTATGAAACATGTATATAAAATGTCACACTGTCCAAGTACAATTTAAAGAGTAATGCTGAATGCTTTACATGCCAACAATTTATTTAAAGGCACATAATACGTGAACACTTGACAATCTTTACATATTCATTCAGAAAAAAAAATCCACTTCCCCTTTTCTCAGAGGAAATTGTCACTTTGACATTGGTGGTATTATTTCTTTTTTGTGTTTCCATGTGTGTTATTGTGAATGAGTCTCCAAATGTAAGCAAAGCTTTATTTATGTCACGTTAATCTGTCCTTAATGAGATAGGAGTTCAAAGGATCCCAGGGCACAGTGCATCAGACATACTGTGTCACTGGTTTGGCTTTGTAGGAGGTACTTGGGACTTGTCAGAAAACAGTTGTTTACTAAACATTGTGGAACTTTTTAATCATTTTAATAAGTTTAAATACCTACTGAATCATATTTTATGCAATTTTAGCATATGTGAAATATTTCTTAGTAAAAAATAATCAATCTAGCATAATCATGACTAAGTCATTCTTGGATATGAAGACAAATTACTATGAAAATGGCTAAGAGGTTTATGAAGTACAATGTCCTTTTGATTATTAGAATTATAAAATAGCAATGAGATCAAGGGGCCTTCCTCAAACTACACTTAGAAAGTAACACAGAGTGCTGACACAGTGAGGCAAATCAGTTAAATTTTATCATATTCATATTTTATTCATGTTCCTAAGTGATGTGGCATATGATGATACGTCAAACCCTGACTGCCCGTTATATCTTAACTACGATGATATGTCCTCATTGATTTAATGGACATGTGTCTAGACACCTATGACACTGGTTCCATCTTCTGATGTAGGTGGTGCACTACACTGTGATCAGTGTGCAGTAATTGAACATGGTCTGGTTGTTTGATCATGGTCTTAATTAGAATTTGTGCTTTTCCAGTTTAACTCACTATATCATGAATGCTGGCATTTATGATCTGTAATGTATTCAGGAACACTTTTGGTATTTAATTGGGAAATGCACATTCATTAAGAGGGTATAATATTCATTTTGAAATTGCTACTTCTTGGTAAATGAGTATTCACTTTAAGGAAACCTCTACTTTCCATTGAAAGTTGTGTGGACTCATGTATACACACTTCATTATTTTATTATGTTTTCTTTCAGGGATTATAGGATTTATTGGTTCCATAAGATTGATTGTATTACAATTATTCTATCTTTTCATTCTCTTTCACTTCTTTTCTTTCTCTCTTTGATTTTTTAAATTATTAGTTCTTGTCCTACTAGAGAAGGTGGATGCTACTTTTGACTTGAGAATTGATTGAATAGCCAATTCTAAGATTAATTTATTTCCTGAAAGACTGTGTTAATTTCAAAATGCAGCCACTAGTTTTCAGTTTAGGGGATGGCCCCTTGATCTCACTGCTATTTCTTAATTCTGATAATCAGAGGAGATGTTGTAGTTAGTGACCTTTTTAGCAAATTTTCTTAGTAATTTGTCTGACCATTCTTTCTATTCATGCAAGACTTTGAGATTATGTTAACAGTTTTGTTTTTAATAAGAAATGTCTCAAGTACATTGAAGCTCTGTGGTACCTGATAATACTTTGAAATGAAATAAAGTACATGTGACTGTTGGCTCAATTACGACAGCAGCCAAAGAGAGTGACAGACATAAATGTTTTTTGAAAATGGTAACTGATACAAAGAAAACTAGGAAGCTTTACTTTACAGGAAGGACTATTTACAAATTTCTCTTTATAATAAATGGAAAACAATACAGAAAACTCCAACCAATAAAAATGCAGAGTTATGTAGCCAAGCTCCAATAGATACATGTACACAACACTCCTGATCCTAAGGCTCAGGGAACATTTCAGGAGAGGGGCTGGGAAGAAAGATTGTAAGAGACAAGGGATTGGGGAAGTTGTTATGAGATTGTCTCCTAGGAAGGTCAGAAGCTACATTCACACAGTCTCACTAGCAGGAATACAGTAACATGAGCTGAACAAGGATGGCAGCAATAGATATGAGAAGGGGGAGGAGGGGAAAAGCCCACATGGTTTCAACTCTACACAATGAAGAAATGGTCAGAGCCAGTGAAGTAGTCTTCCCTAGGGAAGAGTGTATCAGTTATTTATTCAAACCGAATTGTCATCCCTGATAATATACATACAAGTAATGCCGAATGACTTAGCAGGTTGTCATTATTTATATAGGAACATATCCATCCATCCATCCATCCATCCATCCATACATACATGTAACAACTATTAATGTAAATGTCATTTGAAAGAAATTAAAGGCAGGTATATGGGGAGTTTGAAGAAAAGAAAGAGAAGGGTGAAATGATGTAATTATATTACAATCCCAAAAATAAAAGAATTTTTTCAAAAGAACTACAAATTCATTAAATAGTAACTATATGTGATTATAACTTTTACCTCTCGAACATTTTTAAATTTTTTTATTAAGAAAAGTTTTCCATTCATTTTATATACCAATCAAAGATTCCCCCTCTTCCCTCTTCCTGCCACTCCAGCCTCCCCTCCCAACCCACTCCCCCATTTCCCCCCCATAAGAAGGCAAGGCCTCCCATGCGGAGGCACATCCAGTAGAGGCAAGTCCAAGCCCAAGCCATTCCCCCTGCCTCAAGGCTGCAGGAGGTGCCCCATCGTAGGTAGTGGGCTCCAAAATGCTAGCTCATGCACCAGGGATGGATTCTGATCCTATTTGCCAGGGGGGCCCCCAAGCAGATCAAGCTACAAAAATGTCTTGCCATACAGAGGGCTAGTACAGACTGGACTAGGACCTCTCAACATTTAAAGAGAAGCACTGTACACTACTTTACTTCTGGTTCCCATCATATAGAATAATTATTTCAAATGCTGTGTTACATTTTAAATACTGTCAAAGGTCCCTCTTACAGGGCCAGGTTCAAATGCTTTGATTGTAAAGTACAGGCCACAGACTGAGGTCCACAAACAGAAAAAGCAATCAAGCTGGAGCATGGAGCAGCCTTGCTGTGTCTCTGAATTGATTTTGCAGATTTATCCAAGTCATGTAATTAAATTTAAGGAGTCCAGAAAATCACTAAAAAGGATCCCAATCAAATGAACTGGCCAACTGAACACCTATCATGTGGGATGATGGAATAGATTTTTGAATTTTCACCTTGAAAGAGAAAAATCTGGACAAAAAATCTATATTCTCAGAAGTGTATTTATTCCCAGTACACAGTAAACCCAATAGTTTTGTTGTTGAAATTCAAAATATTTAATGAATTAATCAAACAAAGAGAAATACTGAATTAGTAATACATTGTAATGATTTCTTGAAACTGACTCACTTTTATACACTTTGTCAAATTATGTTTAAAAATATTTTAAAATGTATCTGCTCAACACCCACATGCTAGTGAATTATACTTGTCAGTAGGTGAGAATGGATTGAGTCTGAGGAGAGGGGTTAGCTACAGGTTCTTCTATATGTCAGGGTATTTTTCTCACTTACAATTTATGTAATAATATATAATTTTAGCATGTTTACTGTGGACATAGTTAGAAATCCTTTTTCCACTTGTTTGAAGTTAATCTGTATGGGTCAAAAGAGTCAACAATCATTGTATGAAGCTATCAATTTCTTGCATAATTATTTCAACTACAGTTTCAAAGATTTGCAATGGCACTTTAAATTCTTAAGAGAGCTCACATTTCTGTTTCTTTATAATATTTCTCAAGTAATACTATTCATCTGATTTGGGAGAAGTAGGTCCTTGTGTTGTTGGCATATTTAGTATGTTATTGATCATGTAAATTCAGCTACCATCTGTAGCCAGAAGTTTTCCTGGTCCCACCCAGCTCACAGCCACTCAGATCCAAATAACACACAAATGCTTATGTTAATTAAAACTGTTTGGCCTAATAGCTCAGGCTTCTTGCTAGCTAGATCTTACACTTAACCCATTATTCTTATTTATGTTTAGCCACGTGGCTTGGTACCTTTTCCCAGTTCTGCCTTCACATCTTGCTTCTCATGGTGGCAGCAGCTGGCCTTGTCTCCTCACTCAGCCTTCCACTTCCCAGCATTCTCCTCTCTGCTTGTCCCACCTATACTATACATCCTTCCTGGCTACTGGCCAGTCAGCATTTTATTTATCAATCAGTCAGAGCAACACGTTTCCAGCATACAGAACATCTCATAGCAACCATGATGTTTTCTTAACTGAGGAGTGTGGATTCCTTATTTCAGTGTCTAGTTTACTACATCATTCCTGTAGATAGATAGTCATCTTTGGTTGATATAGGGTAATTTCTGAAAGTAAAGTAAGAGTGAATAATACTTCAGCTTTATAGTGGTTATATTTTCTTAAAAATAATTAAACATATTACTTATTATACAAAGCAATACATCATATAAGGCAGTACAAGAGTCATGTTTTTTAAGGTCACTTCACTTTGTTTCAAAGAGCATCTTCTAAAATCATTAGAATTGATAGTGAGAGAAAAATAGCTCATTTACTATACTAATTAGCCAGTATGTAGATCACTGTATCTTTCAAAGTTTTTTTGCCAGATAGATGAAGCCTAGAATAAAATGAATTTGACTTACGATTTCTAAATAATATGGGCATTTTATATCTCCAATTAAGGTATTACAGAAAACACTAGAAGTGCATCCAGACTTCTTCTAGTCAGTCAATCTGTCATCATAGTAAGCATGGCTGTCTGTTCTGCTGCTTCTAGTGCCAGTGTGATATGCCCATACCATCTGCCAGCTTCCACTTACAGCTATTCAAGCCCCATAGCTAGTTATGCATTTCTCATTTTGATGATTATAAGTTACTGTGTTTGTGAAAACCCACTGCTTTTGCTGAGCTAATATATGTAAAACACTTGTTGAATTAGGCTTGGGAACTTATGGCGCTGCTAATGATGACTTCCAATGGACCAAGCTTCTAAAACCTTCATGGACTGACATATTGTACTGAAAACATGCAATGGAAGAGATTTATTTTTCAATAATGTAGAATAAGAAGATTTGCATGATATGAATTTTTTTGTAATGACTATTAAGAAAATTGCAATTTTGCTTATACTACTTTCTTATTCTGAACTTGGAGCAGCTAAAACACTGTATTCGATTGCATGGTAAATATCACTAGTGTTTTGCCTTAGCAAAATATGCATGCAACTTTTATCCCCAAACTCAGCATAAAACATCTCAGATCAAACCCCAAAGTCATATTTTATTATTGCTATTGATAACTGTGATTCTATAAGATCCTCACAGAAAATCATACAATTTTTTTGACTCTAAATTCATGTGAATATGTATTTTTGGCTGTTTGACAAATAATGGATGGTAGTAGTTATGTGTATTCATGTGTGGATCTTCTATTTATTTTAGTGTTCTACATGTCTGCATTTGTGCCAGCACCATATTGTTTTATTGCAATGACTTTATAATATATCTTGAAGTCTAAAATGGCAATCTTTTCACTATTATTCTTTTTTCTAAATTATTGTTTTGGCTATCTAGTGTGTTTTCTTATTATATCTGGTTTTAGAAAATTTTTACATTTCTGTGAAGTGTTGTGCTTACTTTGATTGGGATTACCTTGAATCTGTAAATTACTTTTTCTAAGATGGTCATTTTCACAATATTAATTCTATCAATCTATGGAAGTAACATGTTTTCCACTTTCTACTATCTTACTCAGTCTTTGTTTGTTTGTTTGTTTGTTTGGTTGGTTGGTTGTTTGGTTGGTTGGTTGGTTTTGGGGTTTGCTAGACTGGAATTCTATACATAGAACTCCCTGTAACTCCCTCTGTAGACCAGGCTAGACATGAACTTAAAGATCTGATAAACAGGCAAATAAAACATACAAACCAGAATTAAAACAAAACCAAGCAAAATCATTAAAAGCATATGAACACGCACACAAACAAAACCCTTAAAACATAGAATCGAAAACCATAATATAAAAGCAAAATACTAGCAAGATAAAAAAATGTTCAAAGCAATATGAGGAAAAAAAATCTATAAAAGTACTGTTGAGTTTTATGTTGGCCATCTACTACTGGATGTGGAGTCTGTCCTTAATTATGGTTTATATGTCCAGTGGGAATCCATTGGAAGAAAACTATTTTTTTTCCTTTGGAGCAGGTGTCAGTCAAAAATAATGCCTTGATTAGGGATGAAAGCTCACCTTTGATGTTATTCTCTCTCTCTCTCTCTCTCTCTCTCTCTCTCTCTCTCTCTCTCTCTGTGTGTGTGTGTGTGTTGCTGTTTTTGTTTCTATTTTTAGATTTATTTAAAGTTAACCAAATATAGACTGAACATAGGCTTTTAAATTATTAACCAAATATTCTGAAATTCATTGGTGTCTGTTTTCATGCTTCTCTGTTCATTTCTGCATCTGTTAATGTGAATCCTCATTTTTTTTCTTTCTTAGTTGGTAAAATGGTATTTGTTTTTCTGTTTTTTAATGTGTGTATTCATGTTTTCTCGGTTTCATTAATTTCTTTATTGATTTTTATTATTTCTTGCATTCTACTAGGTTTGGGTTTGGATTGTTATTGCTTTTTTTTCAAATTCATAAGTTGTATCATTAAGCCATTCATTTCTTCTATATTTTACTGTAAATATAGGCACTTATGGCTATAATCTTCCCTTTTAGAACTCATTTTAATGATGGACCATGAGAGTTTAGTTGTGTTTTTTTTTTCCATTTTGAGTTGGTCCCAAGAATATGTGATTCCTTTCTTTATTTCTCTATTGACCTGTTCATCATTCAGTAGTGAGTTGTTTAAACTCCAAAGGTTTATACTATTTCTAGAGTTTTGTTTGCCATTAATTTTTAGTTTTTTCACATTAATGTTCAATTAGATATATGGAATTCTTTCAGTATTTCTTTATGTGTTAAAGTTTGCTTTGTGTCCCAGCATGGAGTCTATTTCAAGGAAGTGTTTATTTGCTGCCGAATAAAATGCTTATTCTTTGGTGCTTGGTGAAATACTTGTAAATATTTGTTAGGGCCATCTGGTGTAATATATCATTTGATTCTGGGGTTTCCCTGTTTACATTTTGTCCTGATGAGCTATCTATTAGAGAAAGTGGGATGTTCAAATCATATACTATTGTTGGTTTTGTGTCAATCTGTGTATTAAATTCCATTATTATTATACTTTTTTTAAAAAATAAAATTAGATGCACCAGAGTTTGGTATTTTAGTTTATGTTTAGTACTGATTATTTATCCCTTCATAAGAATATAACCCCTGATTTTTGTTGATTCTTTTTAGCTTGTAGACTATTTTTTCATATACTAGGATAGCCATACCTGCTTGCATTTAGACCCCATTTGCTTATAATACTTTATTCCACTCTTTCACCTTAAGGTGGCATCTATTTTAAAGCTAAGAAGAGTTTCTCATAGGCCACAGAAAGACAGATTTTGTTTTTAATCCATCCAGCTAACCTATGCATTTTGGAGAGTTGAGGTCAAAATGTTGTAGTGAATATTCTTTTTATATGTGAGTCGAATGTAGTCATTTTGATGTTTTGATGTGTTTTGCTTTTGCTGTTTTGTGGTTTTAGTCATTAATTATAGCTTTTTGTGTTTGTTTATTTTATAAAGTCACTTGTATGTGCTTTTACTTACCCTTGATTCAAGGTTTTGATCCCTGCATTCTGTCTAACACTTTTTCTAGATATGATTTTTTCCATTTATTGAAACAATATTCTTTTCTCATACAATATGTCCTACTTATAGTTTCCTCATGCTCTACTTCCCACTTTATTCCTGCTTCCTCTCCAACCTAGATCTAGTTTCTTTCTGTCTCTCGTTAGAAAAGAACAGGCTTCTAAGAGATAACAACCAAACACAACAAAATAAAATATCAAAAGATAAAAAAAATATAATGATGAAGTTGGACAAGGCAACCCACAAGAAGGTATAGTCTTAAGAGCAGGCACAAGAATAAGAGAAGCAGTCATTCTCACACTCAAGAGTCCAGTAAAAATACTAAACTGTAAGTTATAATATATGTAGGGCCCATGCTTTCTACCTTAGCCTCTGTGAGTTCATATGAGCCTTGCTTAGTTAATTCAGAGTGTTGTTCTTCTGGTGTCCTCTATCCCCTCTGTCTTTTGCTCTTACACGTTTTCTGCTTCCTCTTCTAAGGTGTTCCCTGAGCTCTGAGGGGAGGGATTTGATGGAGACATCCCGTTTTGACTCTCTCTCCAAATAATGTCTGACTATGTATCTCTGCATCTGTTTCAATCTGCTGCAGAAGAAAGTTTCTCTGATGATGACTGAATGAGGCATTGATCTATGAGTACAGAAGAATTTTTATTAGGAATCATTTTGTTGGTACTTTTTATTTCCTTTTTGGCCTGTCTAGTCTCAGGTTCTTGGCTACTCAAACTGTGTCAGGTATATGTGCTATCTAGGGGAGTGGGCCTTAAGTCAAGTCAGACATTTGTTGACTACTTTCAAAAGTTTCTGTTCCACCATTTCTGTGGTGGTTTGAAAGAAATTGACCTCTTCTGCTCATAGAGAGTAGGTGTGGCCTTGTAGAAGGAAGTATGTCATTGGGGCATGCTTTGAGGTCTCAGTTGCTTAAGCCAGATCCAGTGTACATTCTCTTCCTGCTGCCTGAAATCTGGATATAGGACTCTCAGGTCCTTCTCCAGCACCATGTTTGCCTGCAAACTACCATGCTTCCTGCCATGACAATAATGGACTAAACCTCTGAAACTATAAA
>CABHPQ010160756.1:0-49037 GCA_902168405.1 Peromyscus aztecus | reverse complement strand
AGGCTTGTAATCCCAGCACTTGAGATGTAGAGGCAGGAGGATCAGGACTTTGAGGTCAGCCGTATGTGATAGCTCATGGCTGTCGTCCCAGAGCTCTGGCAGTTGAGGTAGGAGGATAACCATGGGTTTGAGGCATGGTAAGCTCTAGGCCAGCCTGAGCTACATAGGGAGATTCTGTTTTAAAAGGAGTTCAAGGCCACCTTCAGTCAACCTGGACCACATGAGTCCTGTCTC
Source organism: Peromyscus aztecus (assembly GCA_902168405.1). Taxonomy (NCBI): domain Eukaryota; kingdom Metazoa; phylum Chordata; class Mammalia; order Rodentia; family Cricetidae; genus Peromyscus; species Peromyscus aztecus. The sequence continues at coordinate 48,803 of CABHPQ010160756.1, read as the reverse complement.
AAAAAATAAAAATGCCTAAACTATTCCAATTTGGGCATATAATAATATAAAGACCTCATTCCTATATCTTGAAAATGCAATATATATTTTACACTTGTGACATATTCTGGTTGGACTAGCCATATTTTAAGTGCTTAGTCCCACATGTGACTGGTGGCTGCTGCATTAGATAATGTGGCTCTAGCAGGCATGTCCAAGCTATAGCCCAGAGGCCACTATAACCCAGGACAGTGGTGAATGCAACCCAACACAAAACCCCGAGTCTTAACTGTGCCACATTCTAGCTGCGCGATAACCATTCTTAGAGCATGTTTGCTCACATGTGAAGAAGCAGAGGACTCCCCACCCCCTACTCTCTTCAGGTACCAAGGAGGTAGAACAAGTCCACACATCTGAGGTCCAGCATCTCCTAGCATCTCACTCAGTTCTGCTAGCCCGAAATTCACTGCCGGATTCCGAACTATCTCAGTCTGAGGGCTGCCCCTGGTGTGACAACATCTCCTCTTGCCGTTCTTCTTCTTCTGAGAACTTGGCACCAGCCGCAGCACTGTGGGAACCATCTCCAGTTCTTTCAATGGAGATTTATCAGATGTGATTTTGCTTTGGGCCCCTGTAATGAACACCACGGTTCAAACAGAACGAGATAAATGCAAAGCGTGCTTACACAGAACCCTGTCCAGCAGGGGACAACACAATCCCAGAACAAGTTTTGACTCAGACCTAAGTGTTTGTAAAAACAGATATTTATTTCATTTCTATAAAAAGCGATTTAATTTCTGTTCTGAGTTCCCAGTCTCCCAGATCATTCGGAAAATCAACCTTACTCTTTCTCAGGGCTCCCCCACCAAGGTACAGCAAATCCTGAGAGCTTACACTGTGACCACTCACCACAGAGGCCCCCAGCTCTACCCACAAGGACAAGCATCAGTCAACCTGGTCACTATGGCAATACCCGCCTGCCACCTTGGCCCGTATGGTTCCCTTGGCATGCTTGGAACAGAAGCATCCTGGTGTGTTAGGAGTCTGGAAGCCTGCTCCTCTGAGCCAGGTCTCTGAGGTACATGGCTCCCTGCTACTTACAGAAGCTAAAGGCTGCTTGTTGCCTGCCTCACACTCATTTCCTGCACGGTCTCACTTCTGGTCTTCATCACGGAGAGAATGGCAAAACCCATTAGTGCTTTCGGCCCTGCCACACCCCTCCCCCCAAACCCAGGCCAGGAAACCCAAGCTGTGCCCAGCTAAAACGTCAGAAGATGGAAAGGCAACGCCCCTGGGAGAGGGCACGCTTAGATTAATATCTGAGTGAATTGCCTGCCTGGACAGGTCAGGCTCTGGCAGCCAGTGCAGGGCAAGAAGGGGAGCTCGGACAAGTGGTCTGTGACAGAAGCGGCCCATGGAGTTCTGAAATGGGAGAAGCAAGCACAAGGCTCTCTTGAAAGAGATGGGAAGCCGGGGCACAGTGGCTCATGCCTAAGATCTTAGCTCTCAGGAGCGAGAGGATCATTGGCCACATTTTGAGGCCAGCCTGGTATACACAGTGAATTCCAAGCCAGTCAGAGTTACATGGTAAGGCTGTGCTGGCTAGTCTTATGTCAACTTGACATAAGCTAGAGTTATCTGAAAGGAGGGAACCTCAACTGAGAAAATGCCTCCATAAAATCCAGCTGTCAGGCATTTTCTTAATTAGTGATTGATGGGAGGGGCCCAGCCCATTGTGGGTATTTCTACCCCCGAGCTGGTCTCCTGGGTTCTATAAGAAAGCAGGCTGAGCAAACCAGTGGAAGTAAGTCAGTAAGCAGCATCCCTTCATGGCCTCTGCATCAGCTCCTGCCCCCGGATCCTGCCCTGTTTGAGTCCCTGTCCTGACTTCCTTCAATGATGAATGGTGCTGTGGAAGTGTAAGCTTTTTGGTCATGGTGTTTCATCACAGCAATAGAAACCCTAACTAAGATAAAGACTCTTTCTCAAAAAGAAAAAAAAATTAGATAAGTGCATTGAGAAAGAGGTGTCCATCTCTCTACACCCACAAACTTAGTTCCAGAGAACTGGCTTCTCCTTACACTGGGCCAAAGTCTTCTCCAGCCATGTTGCTGGCTGCTGACTCTGACCTCAGGCTGCACAGAAAAATGTAATGACATCAGACCACAGGCACCATAGGGTGCTTTTCATGTTAGATGATAAGAGTGGCAAAGATGTTAAGGGTGATGGTGACATTGATGATTGATGAGAATGGTGATGGTGTTGGGTCCGAGGTCATGCAATAATGGGGGACAGACCACCCAAGTCTATTAAACCAGAAGCAAACTTTATTTAAAACAAAATCACCGAGGGGCACAGAAGCTTACCAGTTAACTGGGACCACAGTCAGAGTCAGGACTCTGAAGCTATGGCAAAGGGGCGGGTTTCAAGCCCCTTTTTATAGCAAAGGTAAACATCAGACGTGGGATGCATGCTAGGAGTCACATAGAAACAACTATTAAAAGTTAACTTCGTTCCAGGCAGTTGTTGGCTATAAGGCGCACGGGAGTTATCATTAAAAGTTAACCCCTGGCTGTTGACAGAGGAGCTGGCTGAAAAGCAGAGAGCCATTGTTAGTTAGAAGTTAAACTTTAGAGTTGATGACTGTCAGCTTTTATTTTATCTTATCTTAGGTTTACCATTTTATATTTCTATATTCCTGGACCCTTCAATGGAATAGATAACCTTGATGATATGTTCCAATTTAATTTCCTGTTGCTGGGACAAACCCCTCAAACAAAAGCAACTTGGAAAGGAAAGGGTTTATTTCATCTCATGGGTTACAGTCTGTCCTTGAGGGAAGTCAGAGCAGAAACTCAGGGAGGGCAGTTCCAACAGGGGAAGTTCTTGAAGCAGATCTCATGGAGGAACACTACTCCTGGGGCTTTCTTCCAGGCTCATGATCAACTACTTTCTTATTGCAGCCCAGGCCCACTTGCCTAAGGATAATTCCACCCACCATGGGCTGGTCCCTCCTACATCAATTGGCAGTCAAGAAAATGACCCACACACATGCCCACAGGCCAATCAGATAAAGACATTTCTTCAGTTGAGGCTCTTCGGTGTGTCAAGTTGATAAACAAGATTAGTCATCACATAGCGTCACTGACACTGATAATGATGTCAATAAGGGAGATGTTATTGGTGACTGCAGTGGTGATAAGACTGTGAGCTGAGATGTCCCTTTTGGTGGCATTAGTCATTTGGTGATAGAGATGAGGTTGGTGATGGTGACACCGATGGAGATGATCATATTAAAGACAAGGGTGATGATATAATCACAACATTGGCAGTGATTCTGAAGGCACAGGCAACCACAATAATGACGGAGATATCCTGGGGCTTAGATCGAGTCGGTGATGATCCTATTATGATAGCATCATCATGAACAAATTGGCCACCGAAATGGTTGTGAAGATGGTGCTGAAATGCATAGGATTGTCAGGACTGATGATAGTCCTGGCCATGGTAATAACTGTCACCGGCACCATGTTTAATTTGGCATGTTAAGGTGACATGTTACAGTTTAACCACAAGAGTGTCATTCAGTCTTTCAAGTCTTCCTGTTGAGTACCTAGAGGGCCAAGAACCAATGGAGTAGTGGTAGCCTGTGCTCCTGATGAGGCACAAGAACTCCCTCACCTATCCCCCTGCCCTCCCTAAACAGGATCTCTTGCATCCAGCTGACTGGACCTGGCTGTGTGTCTTTCCAGGGTGAGGAGCTCTCCTCTCAGCATAAGCCCTTAAAGAAAGAGGCTGGATTGGCCCAGATTGCCCCAGACTTGACTGTGGTCCAGTTTATCAAAGGTAAGTGAGCCCAGGGGAAAATGGAGGGGAGAAACCAGAGGTGCCTTTGAGATTATACTGAACACAGCCCCTTAAAGCTCTTCTTTATTAAATAATCTGCATCTATGGGCCTCTCATGAGCCCAGACACTCCTAGTAAGAGTGGTCATGTACCCCTCTCTGCCAGGAACATCTCTTCTTACTGATGTTCATCACAGTCTTTCTTCTCCCTCCAGGTCATGTTCCAGAGCCCTTCTGTTCTCTAGATATGCCTGGCTCTCGCCAGGAATGAGGCTACACGCCTCCATCCTCTGGGCTCTTTGCATCCTTGGGGCTTCTGTCTCAGTTCTGGCCTGTCTTTGCCCATCACCCACTTTCCTCTAAGCCTGTAAGCAGGAAGCCTTAAACAAATGCTCATTCACCAGGCTGCAGCATGAGTAGAAAGCTGGGGACCTGGTTTCTTGGTTCTTTCTCCTTGCTTCCCTGTGGGCCTTAGTTTCCCAGGACAATTTCCCAGTGCAGTAAGAAATAGACTCACTGACAGAAACTTCATGCTCCCCTAATCCTGACACAAGAAAATCAATCAGTCAGGTACCAGAGCCCACAGTGGGACCAGGCAGCATTCTCTAAAGAACTCAATCCTGTGGACATTGAATGCCTGCTGTGTGCCAGGCAAGTCAAAAGGCCCTGATGTAAAGCCTGCCAGACGCTGGTCAGTGTGCAGTCTTGTGAAGTTCTTCTCTGCTCTAACCTGTGTTTCCTCACGTAGAGATTGGGTTGGTGATGTTTCTTTTGCCTTTCTCAAGGATTGGTGAAACTGTCAAGTAGTGGGGGCATGGACAGCCCTGTCTACTGTTTGGAAACTGCCTATGTAAGGTGTGCTCTGTCCTAGGAACACATCTACCTAGGAGTTCTTATCCATGCCTGAAGAGAAAGTGGATCTACTGTGGGTTAGGAAGGTGTTCTCCAAAGTGATCCTTCACCCTTCACCAAAGACGTTTGGAGCAGGAAAGAACTGGATCCAATTCTTGGCCAGTTTTCTAAGATTTGATGTTGGGTTATCTGGAGAAGGGAATATTGGAATTCCATGGGGTTGGGCTTAGAGGCAGTGACCTGCACTGTTGATCTCGGTCACCCCTGACTGCTGGAAGGCCTCAGCACACTATACCATGGAAGAAGATGTTGATCACTGCTCTGCTTTCCACCCAGAGAGCAGCTGGGGCTGGTTGTACAAGTGAAACTGTCCAGAGAGTGAACTGGTCTGGGCCAGTTCATCTCTGGACCGTTCAGCTTCTAGAGCGCTGTATAAGACCTGGAGACAGGGCTATCTGTAGGCCCTGTGACTGGTTAGCCGACTTGGCCACTGGACAGCAAAGCTCTACCAGGGCCATTCTGACTCCAAGGCATCTGCCACCATGGGAGAGGAAGAAGGAGAAGAAACTCTTGGAGAAGATAATCCCTGGCTAGGGAAGTTACCTGATGGGGGAGACACAGTCTCTTACACCCTGCAAATGGAGGGGCAAGGTGTCTGAAGGAAGAGACCCGGCCAGGATGCTAGAGAAGGGCCTCATCTGATGGGAGCGACATGGTCCAGGAGTTAGGAGTGGCCTTTGACCTGAGGCAGGAGACATCTCTAAACTGAGGGCACACTCGTTCTGTTTAAGGCCAGTGCCTGGCCTCTGAGCTGGGCAAGGCTAGTGAGGGAGACAGACAGTCACTGACTTGAGGGAGGTCCTGGCATGTCTGCTGTGGAGACCTTGTGCTGAGTGAGGAAAGCCCTGTCTTAAGAGAAAACTAAGCCTCTGAGCGGGAGACAGGCCCTGGAATTCCCCTTCAGGTAGCTAAGGGAAAGGCATGGCCCTGCCCTCCAGGAATTTTCCATCCTTTGTGGAGAAGGCTGTTGCTGCTGAGGAGAGATGGGGGATGGGCTTACAGTCCACAGTGTTGATGAGCACAGCAGAATGAGCAGAATGGAGGAGCCCTCTGGAGCCAGGCTGCCGGAAAGAAGAACCAGAACAGAGTGGAGGGGCAGAAGGGAGAGCGGTTCTGTGGTAGAAGTGAAGAGAGCCAGAGGTACCCTGGCCTCTCCGGACAAACCTGAGTGTGTCCCTGCCTCTCTCTGGGGCCCACCCTGTAGCGAAGGTCAAGTGATAGAAACATCTCTCAGTTCCTATGGAACTTCAGATGCCCGGGACAGCTCATGCAGGGAGGGAGGAGGAGAGGAGGAGAAAGGGAGACTTGAGGCTGGAGAGACGGAGGGAAGGGGCTGCAGTAGCTTCCTGGACAGAAGTCCAGGGCCACCTACCCCATTCCAGATGCTAGCTCACTGCACGGGTGACAGGAGACAGGGACTTCAAGAAGGATGCATCCTCAGCGCTATCCCCTCTCAGCCCACCTGGGCTGACTTCATTTTCTGGCTCTGGAGGACACAGGCCCAGGCCATGAGGACAGGGACCAGGCCACTTTGACTATGCTCTGAGGACAGACAGACCATGCCTCCTATAACTCAGGGACAACGGCTCTGGTCTGACAGGATTAGAAGTCCCTCTCACATGACCTCCACGGCTTTGTCTGTCTGCACCAGCACAGCCTGGTTTCTCTTCCCCTCTTCCCTACACCTTATGTCTAACAGTGGAGAACCCCATGAGTCAGAACAGAAAGTGTCCTTGGACATTCCTGAGCACCCCTACTCACCAGGACACCGAACCCAGGAGGAAAGGGACTTGCCCGCCATTCTGAACTCAAAGGTTTAGCACTGTCAGGCAGGGCGGCGTGAATGAGGGACCGAGGCAGGGTCCCCCATGCCAGAACAACATAACCACAGCCTGTCTCCAGGCTGGTGTCCTGGCCACACCCCTACTGGGAATACCTCTCCAAGTCCCCTGATTCTCTGCATCCTAACTCTGTCCTACATCCAGGAAGCCTCCTGGCCCAAGGCTGCCCAGGACTCATTTTCTCTGGAGACCTGAGATTCTGTCCCAGGCATTTGGACATTTGATCTGGTCCTCATTCATTAAACAGTATTTACAAAATGACTAGCGTGCCCCGGGCTCTCGAGATGAAGCAACTGATACCATAAGAATGACTCCACTCTGGAATAAACCGGGGTGAGCCGGCAGTGAAAGCTAAAGGAATAACATGTGTAACCGTTGGGTACAGTGCTCTTGGGAAGCACACACTCACTGTGAGGCGGCAGGGCAGCAGTGGGCACCTACCTGGATCGAGGACAAAGAAGGGAGAGCTCAAGCCCAGGCTGGCATGGAAAGACCAGGACAAGATAGAAAGGGCCTAGTGGGGGTGGGGGCACGGGAGAATAATTGGACAGAAATGGAAAAAAACCTGAAATGAGATGTGGGTGAATGCAATAGACTCAAGGAGAGGGCATGAAATAGAACTGTATCGACTCCAACAGAACTGAACGGAAATAAACGCGTTAAATAAACTCCCGTGTAACTCAGTGAACTGGAAGACATGGGGAGAATTTAAAAACTGGAGCAGGATAGGAAGGCGTCAAATGTACCAGGATAGCCTGGGATGCTCTAGAACGACATGGAATGGACTGGGAGAAGCGGACAGGCCCAGAAGGGGTGGGGTGGACAGACACCGAGGGCGTGGCTGGCTGCCCATGCTGACCTCCTTCCCACTTGCCCCAACAGTCTTCCCCAGGGTGCTGGTGCGGACACTGCGCCACCCCATCTTCTTGCTGGTAGTCCTGTCCCAGGTGTGCACCTCATCCATGGTGGCAGGCATGGCCACCTTCCTGCCGAAGGTCCTGGAGCGCCAGTTTTCCATCACAGCCTCCTTCGCCAACCTGCTCCTCGGCTGCCTCACTATCCCCTTGTCCATTGTGGGCATGGTGGTGGGAGGGGTCTTGGTCAAGCGCCTCCACCTGAACCCCATGCAGTGCAGTGTCCTCTGCCTGCTGGGGTCGCTGTTGTGTCTGCTGCTCAGCTTGCCACTCTTCTTCATTGGCTGTTCTACTCACCATATTGCCGGCATCACCCGGGACCTGGGGTGAGTAGGCACGTGCAGGGTGAGGGTAGGTCAGTGAACCACCTACCTCTCTCGCCTCCCCTGGGGCACTGTCTCCTCCCAATGCCTGCAGAGCTCTATGCATGTCCCTCCTTGGGCTCAGGTACAAGCAAGCAGTGGTCACTGGATGGCATCCAATGCCATAGAAGAGGCATGGAGGGAACATCGGGGCAGGAGACGGGCCAGAGGTTGAGTCAGGGTGCGGCCACCTGTGGGATGGCATTCCCAGGGAGACCTGTGGGCCAGCAGAAGTGGGATAAAGGCCATGCATAGGAGGTAGGACCCAGTATAGCCTGAGGGAGGCTTTTGCTCCCAGCTGAGGTTACATCGGCCCAAGAACGACAAGCTCCATGCCTTGGAGAAGGGATGAGCAGGGAGCTGGGCAGTCCTTCTCAAGGAGGCAGAAGAGGTTAAGAAACCCTGCCTCTTCCTAGATGACCTCATGTTCCCTGGAAGTTGTTGTAAGCTTAGCTTGGCCCAGCACCCAGCTAGAATTCCCCAACTTCTTCCTCCTTGGCACAGCCTCCCTTGCTCAAGGGCCAGGTTCCCTCACCTGGGCTCCTACACATGACAGCCGACTTGGGGCCGAGAAACCTTGGGTCCCACCCTTACCACTTGGCTCCCTTCCTTCTCCCTCTCTCCTTTTCCCAAACAGCCAGGTTCTCTGGAGTAGGGCCTTCCATATATGGATTGTGTCCTAGGCCCTGCAGCTGGGCCCTCAGGAAGCCCCAAGTCTGAACAAGGACCAGATCCTCCCAATGATGTTTCAAGTGAAAAGTCAATGGATATCTTACCATCAGTTTTTACGAGTCAATGGGGAAAGCAATAGAACAATGGTAGAACCCATTATAGAGATCTCATGGGGACCCAATGAAACATACAAGGGAAGCCTTGGGCCTGCTGGCTGTGTAAGAGACCTTGGCTCTGGGCAGATGTCCGTGACGCTAGTTGTACAGGAACTAGCTCACTCAATTGGTCTCAGACCATGCTGCCTGCCTGTGTTTTCTTCTTTCTCCTCCTCCCCCTCCTCCTCCCCCTCCTCCTCCCCCTCCTCCTCCTCCTCCCCCTCAGCTCTGACATGGCATTTCACTCATATTCTCACCAAAGTCCTTATAAGTTAATTCATAGGTCCTGGGTTCTAATTCACCGAAGCTTTCTGAGGCCAATTGATTTTCCCTCCACTGTTCTGCTGAGTCTCCATGTGATCTCTATAATGGATTCCATCATTACATTTACTGGTGGTACAACGTCACCTGGCAAGGGAGCTGTGTTTCCTCCTAGCATGAGGCCAGGTTACAGCCTATGTCCCAAAGTCATCCCCTGCCCCCACCCAGAGTGCTCACCCCTTCCACCTCTGCCTCTCTGGGCTCCTGCCTCTGTTCACCCTCTCAGTTCTCCAGCTAGGGCACAAGCACTTCCAGGATCTTGGAGTAAGTAGGTGCTCTGGTGGGGGCACCTGACGAAGTGAGCAGGACAGGTCACAGAGGTCATGAGACTTCAGGAAGGTGACTGAGAAAGGAGCCCCAGCCCAGATAACAGAGAAATTAAGGTCCCAGAGGAAGGCAGGCACAGGTTGGAGACCCCACAGCCGCTTGGCCTCCTCGCTGGGGCCTCATCACAGCTGTGCTTTGCTGAGACAAGGCAGCAGTTGAGCTCGTAGAGAGAATGGCCCCTTTATCTGACACTCACTTCGGGGAGGAATTTCTCTTGTGTTCCGTCCAAGCACAGGGATACTTGCAGAAGCTTCCAGACATGTAGAATCCAGGGTTGGAAGGGCGTGCTGCAGACTCTGGCCCAGACTCCTCACTCCACCCACCCCCGTTAGAAAGTCCCCTGAGTTTCAGTGTTTCTCCCTCAGGGAAAAGCTGCAGCTGAAATCTCTGGCCACTGCTCTCAGAGTAGGAGCCAGGCTGCAGAGAGGGCCCTGAGAGAGGAGAGCCCAACTAAACACGTTTGCCTTCTCTCTCTAGTGCTCAGCCAGAGCCAAGCCTGTTTCCTGGCTGCGCAGAGCCCTGTTCCTGCCAATCGGATGGCTTTAACCCTGTTTGCGACACCAGTGCCCACGTGGAGTACACCACACCCTGCCATGCAGGCTGCACAGGTCATGTGGTCCAGGAGGCTCTGGGCAAAAGCCAGGTAAGGCCAACCTCCCACATAACCTCTGTATCCAGGCCCCTGCCCCTCCTAGTCTGGGCTGCCTATCGTTCTGCCCCTCTCTGGTTCTCTCTCTCTGCCCTCCGTCATTGTCTTGTTCCTCTGCTTCGGCAGACACAGAGCATCATTCTCCCAGTAAGTTTCATTGCCAGCCAGGGCCCAGGAAAGGGAGCCACAGCTGGCTCCCAGCTGCTCCTCTGCTCGAGGAAATGACCTACAGGAATTTCAGACTGCAGGTGGACAGAAATGGTCCCTACCAGTGCATACAAGAGTAGAGGAGACACAGTCCACCTGGGAGGGTCCCAGAGAACTCGAAAAGAAGCAGCATCTGTGACAGATCTTCCAGGGCCATTAGGCAAGCAAGGACTTGGGAAGGGAGGGCTTTCTAGGCAGGGATAACAGCCTAAGAAGAGATGTAAAGAACACACAGTGAGCGTGAGCTTCCTGGACCCCAGGCCCTGCACTGAATGGCTTACCTGGGTGAGCTCACTAACAAGGAAGCAAAGAGCCACAGTACCTAAGAGATGTTAAGCACTTAGTCTGCCCATTGTACAGATAGGAAGTAAAGGCCTGGGAAAGAACCAGGCAGTACCCAGGGTCTTCTATCAGAGCAGGGACTAGAATCAGCCCAACCTGCACTGGCTCCAGAGGTGGGGGTCTGGACGTAGAGGAGGGTCAGCACTCAGGGGCAGCTTTCTAGCCATCGATTATCTCTTGCCATGTGTACATCCTTGGTTCAACACAAGCACCCGGGGGTCTGGGATGAGGTGGGCTAGCCGAGGTGCACTCAGGTGAGATGGGGGAAGGTAGACACCGACTTGATCTCTACCTTATAAGGTGAAATCAGCCCTGTGGGAAGGACTGAGACATCCGTGAGAACTTCCCACCATGAACATGAATGCCTAGGAGGGAAGCCTGGGAAAGAATCTAGAAGGCAAAGTGCCCAGCCTTGGTGCCCATCCCAGCTGTCTTCCCAGGAAAGGAGCAGTGTGGGCGCTACCATGCCAGTGCCCTGCTTTGGCATGTTTCTGCACTACCTGGCTCCAGGGTGTCTCCAGCCCAGTGCGTCTCTTGGCATGTAACTGAAGCCCAAAGGCCACTTTTTGGTAATGTGAAGTGGTGAGAGTTTAGGGTCCTGGCAGTACAGCCTGGTCATGCCTCTCAGCTCTGCATGGCAATAGGTGGGCATCTGGGATGGGCAGCAATCCAAGCCCCAGGGTCCTTCCTCTGCCATCTCACCTCTCATCTTTCATTAAGTCTATCCCCTAAATAACTCCGCCTTAAAATTCTTTCCCCGCGTACCCTGACAATGGGACCTTCTGCTTGCTCATCCAGTCTGTCCCAGGAGCCACTGAGCTCAGATCCTTCCAAGGCTCCTAGATAACACCTTGGGTTTCTCAGCCCTTTCCATACTGGGAAATATCCGAGGTTTCTGTAGTAAGCAGTAGGAGACCCAGGGGGTTCCAGGTACCCTAGCCAGAAGTACCACCTTTGAGGACTGACGGGACCAATCCCTGCACACTTGACCTGGCCCATGGTAACTGTGCTCCCTCTGTCAAGGTCTGCCCTGGTGTTGCAAAGATAGTTCCATGGTTAAAAGTGTGTTGCTCTTGCAGGAGACCCGAGTTCAGTCCCCAGCATCCACGACCCGCAGTTTACAACCATCTGTAATTCCTCTCCAGAGGATCTGACACCCTCTTCTGGTCTCCATGGGTACCTACACTCACATATACAGATACACACACACACACACACACACACACACACACACACACACACACAAGTAAACAAACACATAGACACCCTGACCAATAGGAAAGGAAAAAGAAAAAGAAGCCCTACCCTTGCTCTTTACAGGCACCAAAGTGGCAACTGGTGGCCAGACCACTTCCTAGCTTATCCCCAGTTGGAGTTTCTGCAGGCTGCCATCAAACACACCAGGGCTCGCCTAGGGACAGTCTCTCTGCCTCACAACTGTGCCCAGTCTAAGCACAGTCAGTCTGCCTCCAGGCACCTCTCTAGATTCAAGTGATCACAGATCAACTGATGTCAGAGTCCGGGACTCCAGCCAGCTCTGCCCTGCTGGCTGTAGACACTTGGGAGCTCCCCAGGCCCGAGGCCCCTGGCCAGCTGCTGCCCTTGGAGGCTCCTGAAGGTCTGTCTCCTCCTCCTTCTCCTCACTCCAGGTTTTCTATACCAACTGCAGCTGTGTGGCAGGGGATGGCACCGTGCCCGCAGGCTCCTGTGATTCAGCCTGCAGCCACCTGGTGCTGCCCTTCATTCTTCTCATCAGCGCGGGAGCGACAGTGGCCAGCATCACCTACACACCTTCCTTCATGCTCATCCTAAGGTGACAGGAGAGCAGGCCGGGTGGGTGGGTACCAGGAAGCCGTTCACCACAACCAGGATGGGACGTTCAGGGGAAGAGTTGAAAGAATGAGACCACTCAAGTGTCCTAGCTAGCTCCTCCCTGTTCTGTCATTAGTCCCCTGGCAGCCTGAGGACATGAAGCTTTCTCTCCCATCTTGCAGACAAGGAGCCTAGGGTTAGAGAAGTTCAGAATCTGGGGCTAGTTGTATGGCCTAGATGCTTCCTTGCCTGAGGGTAGGGGAGGTCTCAGGCACTGACCTGGCCTCCCTGGGTTGCGGGGTGGGGCACCCTGCAGTGAAGAAGAGGTGGATGGACACAGGAATGTCTAGGAAACCAACTGAATCTTGCAATGGATGGACACAGGGATGTCTAGGAAACCAGTGGAATCCCTGTGGGCTGGTCCTGCACACCCCTCAAGGCTCTGAGCATGTAATGAGGGCCTGCTGTGGACCCAGGACCTGCAGGGTGCTGCTTCTAAGATCTTCCTGTCCCTTGTCCTGAGAGTACCAATGGGCCTAGCAAATGGTCGTCTAAGGTAGTCCTTGGGTAGGGGCTGGGATAAGGAGACCCGAGAGCAAAATAATTCTGTTGTCACTCTGCTGGAACTTTTCTGCTCGCTAACGACAGTCTAGGAGATTAGAAAGGAATATTAGGTACCGAATGTGGTGGCGCACGCCTTTAATCCCAGTGCTCAGGAGGCAGAGGCAGGCGGATCTCTGTGAGTTCAAGGTCTGCCTGGTCTACATAGTGAGGAGCAGATGCCTACAGAGAGTTGGAAGTGCAGGCTGTGGTGACTTGAGTCCTGGCTCAACAATCGCTTTATCTGCAGAATAGGGCTGGTGACGTGCCCACCTCCTGGGGTGAAGTGAGATGAGTGCAGAATCCCTGAGTTATAGGGAGCACCCCTAAGTGCCAGCTGTGGGCACCATTTAGAAGCCAGTCGCTGCTGGCTATCCCCGGCCACAGGGTGACAGCGCTGGGAAAACTGGACCTGGTGCATAGCTGTCCCAGTATGGGCTCTCTCAGTGGAGAATCCAGCGGGACTATGGGATGGGGGTGACTACAGTGGTGTCTGTGAGCCTGGCAGTTGGTATATGGGCCTAGGATGCAGGGAACTCGACTCTGTAGGTTGAGGGGTAACAGGTGTAGGCTCTGAGCCTCCCCAACACCCCTGACCTTCAGCCTAGTGGGGAGATTGGTATGGCGGGTGGAACCCACCTATGGAAACCTGCTGCTGTATGGTGCTAGGACTGAGTCTGAGTCTATCCTCACACAACCACGTCTTTCTTGGTAGGGGAGTGAAGAAAGAAGATAAGATCCTGGCAGTAGGGATGCAGTTCATGCTCCTGAGAGTGCTGGGTAAAGAGCCTGCCCGGGGACCTTGGTGGTGGTGATGGGCATTCAGATGTCTGCTGTGTGCCAGGCCTGGAAAACACAGGTCTGAGTAGGACCTTAGGGCCCCCAAGTGCATGGGGTAACAAGACCTGACCATGTCTTTGGAGGTGATGTGCCTTGGCAGCACCAAGCCTGATGGAGGGCTCCCTCTAGATACATGCTAAAGGGTGGCTGGAGGCCAAAGACTCCTGGGGTAAGAGACTTGTGGCTTGCATGTGCCGAGGGTGGGGGACTGGGGCATGGTGACCCTCTGCTGCCCCCTGAGCCTCTCCTTCCCTAGCCTGGATGCCCAGCCCTGTGATCCATGGAAGTGCCATTGATACCACCTGTGTGCACTGGGCCCTGAGCTGTGGGCGACGAGCCGTCTGCCGCTACTATGACCATGACCTGCTCCGACACCGGTAAGTATGAGGGCGGGAAGGCCCATGTCAGGGCACACCCACCCTCTAAACCAGAGACTACCTCTAAGAGAGATCTCACACACACCTGGTCTGGATCTCCCAATGTAACTGAAGCTGGCCTTGAATTCCTAATCTTGCTGCCTCTGCCTCCTCTAAGCGCTGGGATGACAGGCATGTGCCACTAAACCCTGGATTTTTTTGTTTTGTTTTGTTTTGTTTTGTTTTGTTTTGAGTCAAGACCTCATTCTATGCCCAGGCTGTTCTTGAACTGACTAGGTCAGCCAGGCTGACCTTGAACTTATGACAATCCTCCTGCTTCATCATTTCAAGTGCTGGGATTTCTCACATGAGCTACTACACCTGGACAGCTCCCCTTAGTATGCGTGAGGAAAATGTAAAGCTGAAGTAAGAGGCCCTAGGCTCTGATGACCGAGCCATCTCTAAGCTGTCAGTCAGCAGAGTCGCTGTGGGAACCTAGGGGAGAGAGCCCTGACTCCTCCCCCGGGAGCTCAGTCTTTCTATCAGTACAATGGAGGGCTCAGAGAAGCCCAAAGACATGGATATCATAGGCTGAGTGGATGTGGAAGAACTTGCAACCAGGCCAGGGCCAGCCAGGGAGTGGTCACCTCTAGCTCTGAGCTACGGGACCCAGTTCCTGCAGGCTGGGACAGTCTAGGGAGGCTTTGCCAAACAGGGGCCTTCAAGAGTTAAGTAGAAGAGGCCTAGCCTGGGTCATACATCCACCAGTACCAGAGTGAGAGGGATATTTAGTCTCTCCCCCATGCACCCGGGGTCCCTGCAGAGCTTCCCCTGTCCCCAGACGTCAGTGTCTCTATACCACATCTGCTAACTCTACCATGCCCACCCTGAAGCTAAAGAAAGTCCCTGAAGAGTGGGCTCCTGAGTTCAAGGTTCCTCCTTCTTTCCCCAGATTCATAGGCCTCCAGTTGTTCTTCAAAAGTGGATCCCTGGTGTGCTTTGCCTTAGTTGTGGCCATCTTGAGGCAACAGAAAAAAGAGGCCAGCATCAAGGCCACTGTGAAGAGCTCTGACCTACAGCAGCAACTGTAAGCATCAGGACCACAGAAGAAACCCAGAAGGTCAACAGTCCCAGTCCCACCAGGCCAGGCGTGGCCGCCACAGCCTTGTATCTTCTGAGCCTTTTGCCCAAGATGGGATGTCAGAAGTACACCATGTTCCAACTCTGGTTCCTCCATGAAACTGTGAAGTGACTTTAAACAAGCTTCTGGCTTTGCTTGCTCTTTGGAACCAAGGAGTTGTTGTGTTGATCATGTCGCAGGCAAGAGGGTTGTCCTTATTCCTTCTTCAGCCAGATGACTAACCTGGAACCAAGCTTTGTTGGTGGCGAGGAACTGTACCGCATCTCTGTCCCCTCCACCCACCCCCACCCTCCGATTCAAGGATAGACCATGCTGCACTCCACACAGAGCCTCAGCCCAGCTCTGTCACTCATGGAGACCATCTCCAAGGATTCCAACACACAGGCTCCAGCTGTGCACATCTGTGAAGGCCTCCTCTCCAAGTCCAGGCTGTCTTCAAGAAATGTCTATTTGGCGCCCCCTGGAGGCAGAGTCCAGAGACGAGATTAAGGCGAGCCCCAAAAGCAGGAAGGAGGAGGGTACCATATTTGATGAGGTGTGTGCACAGGAGCCTTACTTAGCTGGGGTGAAAGAGGGGCTCTCTGATCCAGAATGTCTCAACTTTTGTCTTCAGGGAGCCACAGTTGGGGAAAGGGAGATCTATCCTTTCCTTTAGAGGTCTTGTAACTTCAGAGACCAGTTTATGTTTGGAGTTTCTCCTGCTAAATGTATGTTGTCAGAATCTCACACATTTGACCAAGGGCCACCAAAGTCACTGTGGCTCTTGGGAATAGAATCCTAGACCATATCCCTGGATCTTTGTAGCTAATACTTGATTCTGTGATAACCAAGTTGGGTTGACCTCCTGTTCTCTAAAATCCCTGGATCAGTGTGAGCAAAGCCCAGCTCTGTACAGCGAGCTATGGTACAGCACTCTTGGGTCAGAATCTCTGGAATCCCCAATTCTTTTCCAAGTCAGGCCTTGTCTGGTTTTCTGGCCAGCCTTATCTGGCCTAGTTGCTTCAAGGCAGCAGAAGAGCAAGCCCTGTTCTGCTCCCAGCCCAGTCTGTTGATAGCACACACACACACACACACACACACACACACACACACACACACCCATCCATGTGGCCACAAAGAGAGGGGAGAAGGAGCCAGCAGCTGTCTCCCTACTCTGTGTGCCTAGCCCTTAGTGAAGGGACAAGGTACTTGTCTCCAGTGCAGAAGAAGAGGATATGGAAGCCCTCAATTCTGTCAGGAATGGTGGCACATGTCTGTGACCCAGCACTGGGGGGACAAGATCAGGAATTCAAGACCTATCTCAGCTACATAGTGAGTATGAGTCTAACCTGGGCTACATGAGAGTGTCTCAAAAAAAATCCAAAAGGAATAAAGAGAAGAAGGAAAGAGGAGAAGAGGAGGAGGAGAAGGAGGAGGAGGAGGAGAGAAAGACGAAGAGCCTAATCACTGTTCTATCCTACAGTTGAGTGTTTAACCAATACCTGAGCCTACACTAATCAGTGGCAAGAATTTTGAAGTCCCTTCCACCAAGACAAGGCTGTTATCAGGTCTTCATTCTGTCTTTTCTCCTGCTCCCCAGGTTGTACAGGAACAACCTGGCCGTATACATACAGCTTATTATTAAATTTGCCTTTGCATAATGCCTCTTCCAAGACAAGAATTTATCCTTCTAAACTGCATTAGAGGTTTGCGTCAACCACGTCACTTCCAGTTACTTAGATTTCAGCCTCACCGAGTTTATTCACTCTGGCATTTTGCATTGTGTTTTCTCTTTATATTCTGGTCTAATTTTTCCTTTGACTGGTTTATTTCCTCTAGCAATGGTTTCAAAAATGGAATACAATCACAAAGCTGTCCAAGTCCTTACTTGTTTCCATAGTAAGAAGATAAATTGCCTCAGAAAGGTTAAGTGAGGTGCTTGGGGCTACAATAATACATATATAATTATATGATTATATATGTATGCACATACGTACATATATACATACATACATACATACACACATATATACACATAAATAATGGTGGGGCCAGAGCTGGATCCAGATTTGTGGAAATCGAAGCTAACACAACTCAAAAGAGTTCTCTTTATGAAAGAAAGAACACAGAATAATGAATGCAGGTTTACTGTGGAGACTATATTTCATCAAAATGCCTGAGACCAGAAGTAGTTTGGATTTGAGATCTTTTCATATTTTGAAATGTTTGCATCACTATCATGAGATCTCTCAGGAGTGAGACACTAATCTAAGCACAAATTCATCTGGGTTCCATACACACCTTATACACACACAGCCTGAAAGTCATTTTATGCAATACATTTAGTGCTCCTGTGTGTGACGAGGACCAGTCACCTGAAATCAGGTCTGAAGTATTCTGTGTGTGGTTGCATTAGCGCTCAGGAAGTTTGAGTGTTACAGCCTTTCAGATGGTGGGTTTCATGTTGGGAAGTCAACATTTACAAAATTAGATTCCAAAGTAAACACCCAGAATGAGAAAAAAACCCACTCCATCCAGAATAATGGCATATTTTTAAAAATTAAATAATTACACTGCATATCTGTAATCCATCCACACACCTCCATGGTTAGGATTCTCCACAGACTGGCTTCTGGCTCCATACACTTTCATATTTCTCCACTTCCTCCTACGCTCCTTTTACGTTTCCAGGGCCACAAGCCACAAACAGAAGCCACGACATCAGTGTTTGCCTCTCCAACATCATAATGCCAAATGAGGTGGGCAGCGGCTGGAAAGCTCCCCAGAAGCCATTCTTTATGCAGAGATGGCCACAGCGACTTTCCTAGGCACAGCAGTAATTGAGGTGGACACAAGGACATCTCGGGGACCCTCGCCTCCTCCTCGACCACTTGCTGAGCCACGAGGGAGGCTGGAGTGGGTAGAAGTGGTTCAAGTGTCTCCCCTTTGCAAATTCCCCACTCTGAGACCAAGTGGCATTTCTGGAGGGCCTCACTGGGTCTGAGGAGTAGCCCAGACACCCGCCAGGCATTCACCTCACTGGAAGCTAGCCTCTGGGGGAGCTGAGGCATGAAGATGAAGCCTTCATCCCACTGTAAGACCTAGCCCTTGTAGAAGCTGAGAGCTGGGGACCACGGTCTTCTGTTGGTCAGGTGAGGCGGCTTAGGCATCAAGCCACATGCCAAGAGTAGAGTAGAGAAGGTAAAAGAGTTTTCTCTAAACTGTGAAAGAAAATGCATACACACAACACACAAGTATAAACACACATGCATGCACATGGCACAGACATACACATGCTCACAAATACACAGATACACATTCACATGCACAGGCATATACCTCCTAACATACATACACACATGCATACAGCCAAATGCACACACATGCAAACATGTATGCATACACAGAAACATAAAAACTCACACAAGCACCTTTGCACCCATTTAATAATGTGCACCCACTTACACACATAATAATTCACATGATCATGTGCACACATGCTCACATGATATTCACATATGTGGTCACACATGGACATAGATTCTTACACACATGCATGCACTCACAAAACACAAACGTGAACACACACAGAAGCTACACATTCTCACACACATGTGTACATGCACATACATGCCCACACTTACCCCATACACTCACATGCACACTTTCAGACACACAATTTCACACATACGTACAGACATATTCACATGTACACACCAACTCACACTTAGAGTGAAATGCATACATATTCATGCATACACACAGACACTATGTACAACAGACACACACAAAAATGTGCACTCATGTTCACATGATCATATATGTATACACATTCATACACAGAGGCACACATGCAAATCCACATACATGTGTGCACATGCACACCCACGAACTCATGTCCACAAAGTCAAACAAATATGAACACACACCTCACCTCCTGTCAACGAAGAGCCGTGAGCATCTGCGAACCACGGTCTCTCTACCCTGCACCAGGCCCTACCCGCTTCACTGCTGGTGAAGCCCAGGAGCGATGGGGCAGGCACCAGAAATAGCATCTCAGTGTCTGGCTTTGAGTTCCTTTTGCTTGGAGAAGCTGGAAAGCTCCGGGGCAGGCAGATGCCCCTGGGGGCCTGGCTCCAGGAGCCGTGGTCAGCTCACTCCACGCTCACCACTCATTCCCTGCACATGCTGAACACTCCCCCTGGACAGACCCAGCTGCCCTTTGTCCCTCTCACCACCCCTTCTTCATGAAGTCCTGTCCTCTATCAAGGCCCAGTTCAAAAGCCTCTACCTCGGAGGAGGCAGTATGGCATGGCAGTGAAGGGGCAAGTTAGGGAAGCAGCCTCATTAAAGACACAAACGACATTAAAAAAAAACAAATTTATAAACCAAGCCAGGTGTGGAGCGCATGTCTGTAATCCTATCACCCAGGAGATAGAGGCAAGAGGATGGTAAGTTTGAGGGCAGCCTGGGCTACAAAATGAAACCTTGTCTCAAAATCATAAATAAATAAATAAATAAATAAATAAATAAATAAATAAATAAATAAATAAACCACCACTTCACTCCCAACAAGTACACAAAGATGCACAGTTGTGTGTGGTTTCAAAGGTGGGGGGGGCTCTAAAGCCCTGTACAGTCTTCCTAAGAGGCCAATATCTCAGGTCAAAGCCCTTCATATTGGAGCTGAGAGACATCAGACTAAGTCCAGACCTGGAGTCTGCCATGCAGTCACAGCAGGACCATGAACAACTGACCACATCCCTCTGCGCCCAGTTCCTTACCTGTAAGGCAGGTAGATCTGCCCTGTCTCCATTTCCCATGGTTGTGGGGACGGGTAAGGTACCACCCTGGGCTCACAGGCTCAGCACCTGATGATCTATGGTTTTCCCTTCTCCTGTGTCAGAGAGGATTTAATAAGCACCTGGAGCAGAGAGCGGGAGGGGCAGAGGAGACGGGAGGCTCGCCCCCTATGCGCTGCCCTGGCTGCAGCTCCCTTGCTCCCTAATCTCTTCTCCGCTGTCAGTGAGGGCTCAGCTGGTCCAGTCTTATCTCTCCCCACAGCCAGCTTGGGACAGCTTTTCGCCTCCAGATTTACATTTTTATTGATTTTCTTCTCCCTCCAGAGCTGCCCTTCCCTTCTGCCTCCCCTTCGGCTATAAAATGGGTCTACTGTGGGGCATCACAGTTCTGGGGCCAACAGAGGTGTGTGACGGGTCAAGCATGGCTTTGGCCCCATTCACTTACTCAGTCAGAAACCCACCCAATCAGTATGTCCCACAGGCATCTGGGGACACGGCCCCATGTCCAACATAGGCTGCTCTTCGGAAAGCTGCTGAGGGTGCGTGGGTGCAGGACAATCAGGCTTTGGATGCCTTCCTTGAGGGCAAGGAGGAGCCCTTGAAACATTGATTGATGGATTATTCCATTGACTGGTTATTTTAAGCAGGGAATAACAAGACGTGTATTTTAGAAAGGGCCACTGGCTGCAACCATGGGGGCTTAGGGTGGGAGAGAGAAGCTGGAGGTTCGGCGCTTAGACAAGTGGCTAGAGCGGTAATCAGGAGAAGGCGTCGAGCTATGTCAGAGGCGGCACCCTAGAAGTGGAACAGCCAGGTTAGGTTTTGAAAGATGAGCAGGGTAGAGTCGGGAAGGGTGCCGGGCGGAAGAGCTGCGGAGATAAGGGAAAGGCGGACAGAAAGCTCCTGGCAGGCGCGGAAATTTCCACTCACTCTGAATAGCTCAGCATGACCTAAAAGGGCGGTGAGGGGCAGAGGCTGAAGAAGTGGGTCAGGGCCCTGGGCCCCTCAAGCCCTCTGTCCCCTGAACCTGGACACAGGTGGAAGTGGCAGGACACGGGGAGAGCTGGGCTGGGCTCTGAGCTCCAGGTTGGGGTGCTCCTTCCTTAAAACAAACCTTCCCTGTCCACAACACTGCCACATTTTATAGGAAGGAAGGCAGAAATGGGTGTTCTTCCCATGGAATAGATAAAGCAACTGAGGGCCTAGAGCGCACAGATTCGTCAAGCCGAGCGTCATGACACACATCTGTTTATCCCCTCATTTGGAAGGCAAAGGCAGAAGGATCAGAAGTTCAAGTTTAAGGCCAGCCTTAGCCTGGATGAGACCCTGTCTCCAAGTATGTAAGCAAACAACCAAACAAAAACAGAGAGAGAGAGAGAGAGAGAGAGAGAGAGAGAGAGAGAGAGAGGATGAAAAGATGGATCAGAAGTTAAGAATGCTTGCTGCTCTTCAAAGGACCCAAGTTCTGTGCCCAGCACCCACACTGGGTGGCTCACAACTGCCCGTAAGTCCAGCTCCAGGGACCTGACACCCTCTTGTGGCCTCCTCGGGCACTTGCACACACCTGTACACACACACACACACACACACACACACACACACACACACACACACACATACATAAATAAAAACAAAAGAAAAAGAGTTTAAAGAAAAGAAGCGCAGAGGTTTGTCCCAGGTCTTTTAAGAGCCCGGCTACCCCATTTTTAAGTCACCGCGTCCCCGTGTGTGTTTGTGAATCCCACGTCCACAGCAAGTGAGATGGAAAAGAAAGAGGAGAGAAAAACACAGCAAACAGAGTTGGGCTTTGGCTTCGGTTTTTTCATTTTTTCATGTCCCCATGTCTTCTTCAGCCTTTGTACAGATATACATAGCCCAGCTCTGTCACTCCCCAGATGAGTAAAGTCACCGCACAGCTGAGTCTTGATTTTTTTCCTTTGTAAATAATAAATCCCAATCATCAAAACAACCGAGGAAGGAATGCAAAAGCGTAGCAGTGTAGTAGTTAACTATTACTGAATAACAAATGACCCCAGAATGTACCAGGTTAGACCAACAAGTATTTTTTTTTTATCTTACACCATTTTTGGAAGTCAAGACTAGTGAGTTACACACGGGAGCTGCGGCTCAGGGTCCTCACTGCGGGAGCCGCGGCTCGGGGTCCTCACTGCGGGAGCTGCGGCTCGGGGTCCTCACTGCGGGAGCTGCGGCTCGGGGTCCTCACTGAAGTTGCAGTCAAGTATCTGCCAGGACCACGGTCAGCAAAAGGCTCAGTGAGGGGCCAGGCATAATAACACACTCCTCTACTCTCAGCCCTCAGGAGGCACCCAGTGGGTCCTTATTCCTTAGAGGCGTGTATTACTCTCACAGTGATCACAGCTAGGCTGAGAAGGCAACATTGGACATGAGAAAGGAAGTACTACTGCCACAGGAAATGCTCTCTAATTAGCTCAATTGCAGAAAGAACGAATATTTAGATAAAGGGGTGCAACCAGGGAGACTTCCTAGCAGAGGTAGAGAGTGATTCTGAAGAAGACAGAGGTGAGTATGACAGGCTGGTTGCCACTGGCCATGGCTTGGGTGTGATGTCCTCTCCCACACACAGCTCACGGGTTTGGATACTTGGTCCCATATAGTGGCACTGTTAGAGGAGCCTTCTTTTTGAGAAGTGAGACCTCCTGGAGGAAGTGGGTGCCTGGAGGGTGAGCCTTGAGCATCCCAGCCCAGCTCTAGTTCCACCTGGATTTCTCTGCTTCTTGCCAGCTGATGTGACGTAGCCAGCCTCTTCAAGCTCCTGCCACAGCCGTGAGTCACTTCCACCACTGTGGTGAACTGTATCCCTTCAAACTGTGAGCCAAGCTAGTGCTCTCCTCTCTTTAGTTTCTTCTCCGATATTTGGTCACAGTGATGAGGAAAATGACTGATAGATATACTAGCCCACCATCAATCTCCTCTTCTTTGGTCTATCGGCAAGGTGCCCAGTCACAGGGATGACCCAGGTCAGCAGTGGCCATGCCCTCCTCTCTGCCAGTGATGGGTCACATGACTCACTTTGATGGACAAGATGAAAGGATGATCTGGTGGGAAATCTGTCTTCCTGGATGGGACAGTGGGTGGGAGAGGAGACTAACTTCCTTACCACCATATTCTTCCTTTGGTTGATGCCACATCAGACATTTGCGACCACAAGGGGGTGGGGGCTCCTCCACAGCTCAGGAGGAAAAAAAAGCCTAAATCACCAGAGACGTGGTTCAACCACCCGATCAGGCCTAGGACCACTTCCTTCTGGCTTCCTTGTTAAATACACATGCCAGCGTGGGGCAAGTTCTATTTCACGTGTTCTAACTGATCCTGCCTCCCTCTGGGGTCTTCTTTTTCTGAGGAAGATACAGAGAAGAGTGAGGCAGTGAAGGACCCTGGACTGAGAGGCAGAAGTCCTTGGTCTAACCCCAGCTCTGCCTCTGAGATGCTCTGCAATCCTGAGTGAGCCCCTACCCCCACTGGGCCTCCAATAATTATAGCTAATATTTATCGACTGCCTGCTGCGTGCCAAGCTCTCTGCTGAGAGCTCCCATTGCATGCCCTGTTCATCCTCTCAGCAGCCCTCTCACGCTGATATTACGCTCTTTATCTCATGGATAAGGAGACTGGAGGCTGAGACCTGAGGCTGCCAGCAGGCTCACAGTAGATCTCTGGCTTTCAAATCCAAATGTGTCTCCCTGAAACTTCAAGCTCCTAACCACAGCCGCTGTACGGCCTAGCACTAAAAGGGAGCCTATGGTCAAGGTGACCTCTCGGGACCTTTCCAGCCCGAATAGTCTTTGATTTGTTGTCCTGTTTATAACTAGATGATCAACAAGCCAGCTTAGCCTAGCCGAGGGAAGAGAGAAATAAGGGCCGTCTTTAACCATCCAAACAGCTGTCATGTGAATGGGGATTAGACTTACTCATTATGGATCAGAGGACATGAGCTGGGCCAGTGGAGACACTACGGGGAGACAGAGGGTACAACTTACATAAGGAAGAGCTCTCCAGTAGCCCTTCGGCAATGGGTAGAGCTGGACCCAGAGGTAATGACTGCCCTGTCATGGAAGTTATACAAACTTGTGTCTGACAAAGCTTTGTCAGAAGTCTGGTATGGAATAGAGACAGACATGAATGACTTAGGGTTTACAGGAATTGAGCAGGATAACATGACCATACTCCCAGCACCACAGTATGTAAGGTTTAAAAAGTGTGTGTGGCGGCAGGGGTGGGGGGGGTCAATAAACTGAGTGGTTTTTCCTTTTGACTCTGAAACTCTTTGACTTTAAGATTCTCTGGTATTTTTTTTCCTTCCTGGCTCTAACATTCTGCAGCTCTATGGTTTTAAGATGCCCCAATTCTTTCTGCCTTCCTAAGATACTATGGATTCTGATACTCTAGCTGTGACTGTGACTCAAAACGCTGAGAAGCCTGTGATTTTTTGATTTAATAGCCTCTAGCTTTAACGATTCGTTAAAGTGCCTCTCGTCAGTTCCAGACACAAGAGGGGATTGCTCCAGATGGCCTGGACACAAGCTGAGCTGCTTTGCCCACCATGCACCCCTGTCACCCCCACCCCAGCCTCTGCCTTCCCTCCCAATCAAGCAATGGCCTCCTTAGTCCCTGCGCCACCCACACTCTGCTGCTGCCTCTTATCCTACCAGATGGGTTCTTCACTCCCTTCATCCTGGGTGGCTCGTCAGACCGGAGCCTTCACTAGTTCAAAGGGGGACAAAAGAGAATGAGGAACTTGGCCATTGTTCTTGAGACACCTAAAGGTTAAGGATTTGTGTCTCTCCTTTTATTTCTTTTCCTTTATCTTCTTCTCCTCACTTTTCTCCAGGTAGACTAGGCTGACTTTAAACTCACAGTCTTCTTGCCTCAGCCTCCTGAGTTCTGCAACTAAAATGCCACACCCAGTTTCTTGTTTTTATTTAGATCTAATTCAAACTTATCTCCACCAGGAAGCCTTCCATGATTGGCACTAAATATTCCATAACCCAATTTATAAGTGTGAAACTCCATGCTCTTTGATTAGTTATTGTGCACACAGAAAATTATGTGTGTATTCTGTTCCCCTATCTATGTATGAGATTACCTCTGAATCCTCAGCTAGGCTGAGAGCTTATCTTCCTATCAGAATGGAGGCTCCAGATAGACACAGTTGCATCTCCGTTATATTATGTCTGAACTATAGTGAAAGGTTGAATCATGATCTTCTCCCAGTTCAATACATTCCCAAAGGCAAGTTATGTCTCTGTCATTGAACTGAGGATTGCATAAAATTAGAAAGCATGGGTCCCTTTAAGATAAGGAAGTCCCCAAGGTCAAGGACTGTGTGTGTCTCCAGCCTCAGGCTGCACCAGAAGCCTAACTGACAGCAAGAAATCTAGGGCTTCTCCAAGCTCTACATATTCCTTCCATCTCAGCCCAGGACTGGACACAAGAAAGAGTGTTTTTCTTAAAGCAAACAGATGCAATTTTTAAGAAGGAAGATGTAGGAAGTAGCATAGGAACCCAATGTCTTTACATCCTCTCTAGGGTCCACTCTGCACCCTCTTTTCTAGAAGCTGGAATGATCCTCTCTCCCTGCTCCTCCCAGGAACTCAGAGCAAGTGAAGATGTCAGCACCTTGGACAGCGCCCAACCCATTCCAGGACTCTGAGCCAGAAAACGAAGCTCTCCAACTCCCTCCGCCTCTGGGTGATGGATTTCCTCATTCCTCAATTTGATTAAAGCCCAGTAGATAACCAGAGCGCCTTGTTCCTTTCTCTTCTCCCTTCCTGATGAACATAATTAACTCTGTTAGGCTGGGGATACTTGCTCTCAAACGCTGCCTCCCAGCCCCCACCCGGGCATGAATCAGTAGGACACAGCCAGGACACTTGGAAGGCTCCTGGAGTTCTTCCTGGGCAGTGGAGGTGGAAGAGGAAGCTTGCCTTGAGACATACAGAGGCTGATATAGAGACTGGAATGTGCTAGTTGGATGAAAGTACCCCTAAACAGAAGGTCAGAAAATTAGGGATTTAGCCCTGACTGTATTACAAACCTAGCTAGGGCTAGCTACATGTATTTTCTTTCTGAGCCTGATCTTACATTTGCAATATGAAAACACTGCACTAGACAACGTAAAATGCTACGTTTGATGCTAAGATCCTATGAAAGGAAATCTTTAGACCAGAAGGAAAAGGATTTGTCCAAGGTCACACAGAAGCTCATGGCAAAACCAGGCTTGAATTCATAGTTTCTGGCTTCTACTCCAAAAGAATTTCCAATGAACAGAATTCATCCCTTCATCTGTATCACAGACTTTCTTTCCATGGAATGGAAGTTTAGAAAGTTGAAGATAGGTAAGATTATATTAATTGGTGTTGGCAAAAGAAAGCAACATTTAAGATATATAGGAATACTGATGTCTCTAAAGAGACTGGAGTACCACCACCCCAAGTCATGAGGATTAAGAAGAATGATCACCTGAGAGTCAGACATTCAACCTTGGGTGCATACAAACCAGAAGTGTTTTGGGATTTGCCAAGGTCATCCAGAGAGGCAACTGTAGACTGCAGAATTCTCATGTTTATCTATCTGTCTGTCTGTCTGTCTGTCTATCATCTCTCTATCTATTTATCTATTTATCGTCCATTTATCTATCTCTACCTCACTCCCTCTTTTTTCTATCCCTCCCCCCACTTTCTTTCTTCTTTCTGTACATCTCCCTCTTTATTTTTTTTTCTGTTTTAAGTAGGGTCTCATGTATCCTAAGCTAGCCTCAAACTGGTTCTATAACTAAAGGTGACCTTGAACTTCTGATCCTCCTACCTCCACCTCCTAGACTACAGATATGCACTACAACACCCTCTTTATATAGTACTGAGGATCAAGGCTAGGGCTTCAAGCATACTAGGAAAGCTCTACCAAGCCAGCCATTTCTCAGCCCTCTGTAGAAACCTCTGCAAAGAAAAAAATCAATTATCCTAATCAATCATTGGGACGCCCCATCTGAAAAACATGGAGGAAGAAGTAAGCCAATCAGCAAATACATTTTAGATGTCTGTACTGTATTCAGCTCTTTGACAGGCATATAAAGAATGATACACAACTTGAGCTCTCTAAGCATTACATCTTCAATATGTCTCTTCTGCATGGAATTATGTTCAATGGACGTATGCATCTAACCTGCTATTCCATCAAGGCCAAAACCAAATGTCTCCCTACCAGGCAGGCATCCATATCTTCATTTAGATGGTACATCCTCCTCTGACCCTCCAAAGCTTTGTTTCTGTTTTGTGATATTCAGCATCATTTCCTTTATCTGCTCCTACCCCCTTCCAGAATAGTGACAAAAAAGAGAGCGCCTGAGAATGTATTTTCTTCAACTCTGAATTCTTCAGAATACTCAACAAAATATTTGATATGTAGTGGGATCTCAGTAAGTACAAGACGAAAGGAGAATAGATAGATGGATGGATAGATAATGTTTGGGCAAATAGATGATGGATGATGGATGGATCACTAAGTGGATGAATGATGAATATATAGACCACTGAAAATCTGAGAAGTTGAAGAGATAAATATGTGGATTGGATGAATGAGTATTTGAATAGATTTGTGGGTGAATGGATGGGCAGATAGTTGGGTGAGATAGAAAATGGATGGGAATTAAACTGATTGGTAGATGGTTGGGTGGGAAGGTGACTGACATTTGAGTGAGTCTCTGGATAGACTGAGAAGGATATATAGGCAGATTTAAAAAAAGGCTGCTGGTTGGGTTTTGTCAACTTGGCACAATTCTAGATATAGTTGGGGAGAAGAAATCTCGAATGAAGAATTGCCTCTATCAGATTAGCCTGTGGACATGTCTGGGAGCGCCTCTTCTTGATTAATAATCTATGTAGGCGAGCCTAGCCTACTTGGGTGGTGTTACTCTTGGGCCAGTGGTCCTGAGTGGCAAAAAAAAAAAAGCACATTGGACAAGCCATGGAGGGCAAGCCATGTAAACAGTATTCCTCCGTGGTCCCTGCCTCTACTCCTGCCTAGAGTTCCTTCCCTGTTTTCCCTCAAAGATGGAGTGTGATTAGAATTTATAAGCAAAATAAGCCTTTTCTTCCCCCAATGTGGATTTGGTCAGTGTTTTTTCACAATAAGGAAAAAAATAGTAAATATAAATGTACTTAACATCACAAAGTTATTTTTATTAAATTGTGTGTGTGTGTGTGTGTGTGTGTGTGTGTGTGTGTGTGTGTGTGTGTAACTGTGCACATGCATGCCACAGAACTGGGAGTTAGTTTTCTCCTTCTACTATGCGGGTTCTGCGAATCAGCCTCAGGTTGTCAGGGTTGGTGGCGATCACCTTTATCTACTGAGCAATTTTGACAGCCCACAGAGGTCTTTTTCCTGGAGACTTTTCTTTGGTAGTGCCAGAGTATGATGGGGTTTGCTGACTCTGCTTAAGCTGAATCAGAAGTGGAAAGTGCTCAGGTACCAGTGGTTTCAGGTTGTATCCATAGGAACACAATAATGAGATTAAAAAAAGACAGATGCTTCTGCCCTGCCCTGCACTGTTCACACTCCCCTGGAATCCAAGTGACATCTACAGTTTACGCACACAGGAGATACGGGAGGGAATTATCTAGGAAGTCTACCAACTAGAGCTAGTGAAAGAGCCAGGAGTGTTCGTTTCAGATGAGGACAAACTCAGGAGAGGTGACCACTTTGTCCCAGGATCTGACTGTCCTAGGACCCATGGGATGTGCCCCATGGCTTTGGAGGCAGAGATTAGTCCAAAGAGAAGCCCCAAGACTGATGCCTCTGCCCCATATGAGGAAGAACTTCTCCCAGGTGGTGTTCCCACATAGAGAGGAGCTGTCTTGAGGGTGCGCTTCCCATCCTTGAGGGCATTCAAGCACATCTGAACACCTCTTCCAAGGAAGCTGCAGAGTGCCGACTCACTCAATGCAGAAGGTAAATTAAGGTCTCTTTCCCCCACTAAAATTAAACCATCTGCTCATCTCTTCATTCCTCAACAAATTAGGTTTCTCTGCATCCTGTGCTCAGAGTGGAACTCAGGGAATTTCTGTCCGGGATTGGAGGAGATCAGAGAGGTAGACAAGAGTCTTATGGGACTCTCCGCTTCCTTCCATGGAAGGCTGGGACTTGAGGAATGAGGAGTGACTGAAAATGCCCTTCCATGTACCCTAAATGAGTAGAGAGGAGGATCAGAGCCACTGAGAGCCAATCCATGACCCAGATTCCCTGTAATGAATGTGCCTACGTCACTGACGTGTTGGCTCCTGATCAACGCCATCTCTTCAACCCTGGCCTCGCTCTCTGTATGAGGAGATTAAATCAATTAGAAGGAGATCTGGCTGACGCTGGTTAGGGACAGAGGATAATTCACTTACATAACAGGGGATTGAGGTTTGGGCTTGACCCTTGAGCGGAGGGGTGGGGACCTCACATACCATGCCTTCCCTGGGGGGAGCTCCTAGACCTGAGAACCAATATAAATAGGAGAAGAAGCCCCAGGGGAGGAGAGTAGTGAACCCACGTCCACCTCCCTCTTCCTTCTGAGATCTAGCCTTCCATTCTCTAGGCTAGAAGAAAGCCAAATTAAAAGGTGACTGTTCTGTCCCCAAATGAGGTACCTCAGCCTTCAGGACCCCTCACCTATGCCAATATACATAAGCCTCTCTCTTTATCCTGATAGTCAAAGCCCTGTGGCCTCTCCAGCTGCATCTTTTGCCTCCATGGGGTAGGATGGACAGAGAAGCAGGTACCATGTCCTGGTACCCTCTGTGCCAAGTAATGTAACAGTTTTGTGTGGGCAGAGCACAGAGCAGGCGCAAGCCAGGGAGGTCGCTGGGGCCAGTTCTGGAAGGTTCCCCAGAGGAAGCAGTAAACCAGCTCACCAAGCTGTAAAGGAAAGATGTATTAGCAAGAGATAACCAGGCTGGCCTGGAGGAGAAGGGGCTTTGGGTGGCGGAAACAGAATGTACACAGAACAGCATAGCCATAAGGCAGCTCCCCAGAAATTATGGTGGATAGAGCCCCAAGCGAGGCAAGAAAGAGGGAGATGAAACAAGAGGCCTTGCTGGTCCTGATCTGACTTGGATGGTATGTCAAGATAGGACCGAGGCAGGGATCTCAGATCTCAGATCAGTCCCCACTTCCTGAGCACCGACAGCATGCAGAAATCAGTCTGGAATCGGGGAGTAGGTGTGAAGCAAACAGAGATGAACCTGGCTAGAGCTCTGGCTCTAGGAGTTCTGGAAAGGGTACACAAATATTCTCCCATATCAGCTGGTTAGGTCCAGTTAGCTCTAAGTGAGATGGGCCTGGCCAGGGGCTTCTAGAGCTCCCATCGGCTGGGCCTGCCTGAAGTCCTTTGTCCAATGCCTGAGATGCCCAGACAAGCAGAGGAACTGACCTGGGGGGCAGCTCCTGACACCTCACTAGCCTCCCGGAGGGTGTAGTGAGCAAGGGGCTCATAAACAAACCCAGACAGATGGGGCAACAGCAGGACAGAATGGCACCCTGCAGATGAGAGTGCAAAGCTGTTTAGGTGTGGACTCACCAGCATGGAAGAGAAAGCCAGCCGGAGGCATGTTGGGTGATACTTGGGGTTCTTATCTTGAGTTGTGCTATATCCCCTGGAAGACAATGAGAGCACCAGGAAGGAGGGCAAGGATGAGGGGTTCCTGGCTGTTGGATCCTGGGGTGAGTCAGCCAAGGCCTGCGAGCCTGAGTTTAAGTAGCCCACCCGGAAGCTGCTGCGGGGACTTCCTCCTCAGCCTCAAACCCTGTTTCACTCCCGAGTCTCTTCCCTTCCTTCCTTCTGCTGCTTTCTCTGAAACCTTCCCTTCAGCCTGGCTCAGCCGAGCAGGGAGGCGCATGCCTGAGGGCTGCCCTGTTTTTTCTAGAAGCCCTGCACCGACCGAACACAGAGCATCCAGGATTCTTCTGCATAAAAGCGTGAGCTGGGAAATGAGTCATGTGCTTCAAATTTATTCTCTCGTTGAAAAGATTTCAGAACTAACCTTTGTGGTTGCAACAGCTGGTCCCAGTGCTGGGAAGAGAAGGGAAGTGAAAGGAAGGGAAGGGGAGGGGAGGGAAGGGGAGGGATGTGGAGTACAGAAAATTATTTGAAGTAATTATTCCAATATTTTCACAGGATGATTGGTGGGACAATGAAGCAGGGAGTAATATTTTTGTTTTGTTTTATATTTCTGTACTTTCTCTGAAACAAAAGGCGCAGAAAAGAAAGTCAGAATGGTTTAAAAATAGCAGTGTTGGCATAATTAGAGATAAATATGCCTAGAAAAAAAGACTAGAAGGAAATTTGTCAAACAAACATGTTTTTATTGCCTTCTAATTCTATTCTTCAGGTTTTCCATAGTGAGAATACTCTAAAAAGAAAAAAACCCACATATTTTAAAATCCAAGCATGTGGAGCATGGTAGTGTAGGCCTGTAATCCCAGCACTTGAAAGACAGAAGCAGGAGGATTACTGTGAGTTTGCGGCTAGCCTGGTCTGCATAGTTAGTGAGTTCCAAGCCAATCAGGGCTACGTAATGAGACCCTGTCTCAAAAAAGAAAGAAAGAATTAAAGGAAGGAAGGAAGGAGGGAGGGATAGATAGAGGGAGGAAGGGAGAGAGGGAGGGGAGGAAGGAAGGAGGAAGGGAAGAAAGGAAGGAGGGAAGGAGGGAGGGAGGGAAGGAAGGAGGCAGAGAGAGAGGGAGGGAGGAAGAGGAAGAAAGAAAGAAAGAAAGAAAGAGAGAGAGAGAGAGAGAGAGAGAGAGAGAGAGAGAGAGAGAAAGAAAGAAAGAAAGAAAGAAAGAAAGAAAGAAAGAAAGAAAGAAAGAAAGAAAGAAAGAAAGAAAGAAAACAATAACAAAACAAAAACATGTAACAGTGAAATTAACAAGAGGCTTGGTCCTTGCAAAGGCAGCTGGGAGTTTTCTGGGCAGCCTGTCCACTCTACGGTGTGGGCAGTCAAAGCTGATGCAGCCTCATCCCACCCTAGTAACCATCGTTATCTCAGGCCGGGCACTGAGCCTGGGTGGGAGCAGCCCAGCGCTCCCACATCTTGTAACGATGTGTATGTTATCAACCCGGTGTGTGCTGAGAGTTTTCCAGCTCTGAGGAGGGGATGGCCTCCTCCCCTTTGGTTTTATCTCCCATTTTCCAGGCTTTGAGGCTTACCATCCCTCTCCAAGTGGGGCAGGGCTGCACCGTTGTGGATTCCAGGGCCCCTCTGAGCCTCTCTGGGTCTCTCTTATCTGGATTGTAAACCCCACCCCCTTGCCTCCCACTTACTCTCTTCTGCAAGTCCATTTCCTTAGACAGACAGATGATGGAGATTTGGGGCAGTCCTGCAGCCTCCAGGGACCCCAGGCTAATGGGAAAGCTATTCCCTATTCTACACATTCCCTAATCAGATGGAAGAAGGCGGGACTCCCCAATGGTGGGAGGCCTATATGCACAGGAAAGTCGATCTCAGCCAGCTTGGACTCCCCAAACCAACCCCAGCCCTGTGGTGTATTGTGTTTCCCAAAATATTGTGTACCTTAATAAACTTATCTGGGGTCAGAGACAGAACAGCCACAATATTAAACAGAGGTTAGGCAGTGGTAGCACACGCCTTTAATCCTAGCTAGCATTCCAGAGACAGAAACCCCTCTGGATCTCTGTGAGTTCAAGGCCACATTGGAAATGGCCAGGCGTGGTGACCCACACCTTTAATCCCAGGGAGTGGTGGTAGAAAGGAGAAAGGTATATAAGGTGTGAGGACCAGAAACTAGAGGCATTTGCCCAAGAGAGGCATTTGCCCTGGAGAGGCATTTGCCCTGGAGAGGCATTTGCCCTGGAGAAGCATTTGGCCTGGTTAAGCATTCAGGCTTCTAGCAGCAGTTCAGCTGAGAGTCATTCGGATATGAGGACATAGAGGCTTCCAGTCTGAGGAAGCAAGACCAGCTGAGGATCCGGCAAGGTGAGATAGCTGTGGCTTGTTCTGTTTCTCTGACCTTCCAGCATTTACCCCAATACCTGGCTGAGGTTTGATTTTATTAATAAGAACTTTTAAGATTCATGCTACACAGCCCCCCAGGCCTCCTTCCTCCCTCTCAGAACCCTTCTCTTTTCTACCCCTTTCCAAGTATAAGGAGTCGTCTTTATGTGCTGTGCATCCTCTAGCAGTTTGTTTACCTCTCTGTGCTTTGGTGTGTTTCCTCAGAAAATTCATAAAACTGACTAGCCTGGAGGCCTTGCAGCTCAATAAGCACATTCTATGTCTCTATTGCCCTTTCCCAGACCCTTCTCCTGGCTCCCTCTCCTCCTGCTTCCAGGTTCACCCCTCTGTGTGTGCCCCTGGAATCTCCAGGATGGACCACTGGTCGTCCTGTAGCTGAATGCTGCAGATAGAGACACAGTGGAGTGGGGGTGGCTGGGGAGGAGGAGGGCCCAGGCCAAGGCTGGGGTTGAGGAGGCTGGGCAGGGCAGCCAGCCAGCCTAGCAGCCCATGCCAGCACTACCTCAGCAGCTTCTGCTAAACTCTAGTCCAGCATCTACACTTGGGTGGCAGCCGCAGCACTGGAGAGGCAGGGTGGGGTGGGCAGCCTGCTGAGATCAGCAGCCTCCAGAAACCTCTCTGCAGGAGGAGGAGGCTGCAGAGAGCCAGGGCCCAAGCCTGGACTCAGGGGTACTTGGAAAGGATGCTTCTACTCTTCCCCAGGGGTGGGTGACTTGGGTCACCTAGAATCTAGACATGGGCAGGCCCCCAAAGGATAGAGTAGGCTCCTCTAGAGAGCTGGGGATGTAGCTCAGTGGTAGAACACTTGACTAGTGTGTGTAAGGCCCTTGGATTAGTTTCCAGTACTCAGTCTCTCCCCAAAAGAAGTTTCTGCTACTCCACATGGACTCATGAGTCTTCTGGGGCAAGGAACTCACTTGTTCCCATGGCAGCTATTCCAATAGTTTATGTATCAGCTGTCAGGGGGTCTTAGATATCCACTTACCCAGCATGCCAAGCTGAGTTCACCCTTCCTATCCATCACATACCTTGCCTCATCTCTCAGCACATGCCTTGCTATCCACAAGCCAGAGACCAAGGCCCCAGGCCCTGACTCCATGTTTGCAATTTGTCTCCCATCCCCCGGCAGCTCCGCCCGCCCACACCTCCGCTCTGTCCCAGCATCAGTGCCGCTCATTCCTCTGTACTCCTCGAAGCTTCGCGTTTGTCTTGCACCTTGCTCCTTTAATCAAGCTGTGAGAGTGGCCTTTCGAAGTGCAATAAATTGGCAGCACCTCTCAGCCTAAAAGCTCTCAGAAGCTCTTCCTGACCTCTGGAATAAAGGTCAACCTCTTCGGGGGAGGGATTTGGGGGGGAGGCAAGGTCTCATGCAGCCTAGGCTGGCCTTGTACCTGATGTGTAGACCAGGATGGCTTTGAGTCCTTGATCCTCCTGCCTCCCCCTCCCAAATGCTGGGAATACAAGTTTGCAGCACCATGTTTGTATTCAGCCAAGATCAACAACTTTAAGAAGACCTTTGACTGAGCCAGGTGTAAGTCGACAACCTCTTCCCCACCCCCCATCCCTCTCACCCTCACCCTCACCCTCTCCTCTTACCCGTAGCCTCCAGTTTCCGACTCACCTGGCCTGTCTCCCACCTTAGAAACCTTTGTATGTGTATTTCACCTTGTCTCCCTTGCGGGCACAAAGCTTGGGCTGCTCTCTTTTTCTGCTCCAAATGACTCCTAGGACATCTGTTCCTCACATGTCCCCTGCCTCTAAACATGAGTCCCCAGCCCTTTCCACCTGCAGGAACAGCTGCAGGACTCAGCAGGGGGGTTACAAAGTAAGAGTGTCCAGAGTCAAAGTCCTGGGACCACTTATTGTGACAAGAGGAACATCCCTGACTGATTCCCAGGGCCTTCCAGGACTCCCATCCACCGCCTGCTATCGGCTCCCATCTATGAGCCCCTGGCAAGCCTCCCTCTCTCAGTCTGCTCCTCCTGGGGCTTTGCAGCGGGCATCAGTGCCCCTTAACACTGAGGGGCAGAGGTGAGGTGTCTAGCCTGGTCTACTCTTCCTGGACTCCTAGCCAAGCCCACAGGTGTGGGTGCTCAGGCCAGGGACTGCTTCTTGTGCAGGCTCCAGGGTCCCCTATAGCATTCTGTGCCCCCAGGACTGTCCTATTCACCTGTTGCAGGGTGGGGTAGGGGCTCTTCTCCCATATCAGGGGCTCAACTTGCCTCAGGGCTTGGAGTTTCCATGTTAGCACCCCAAGCTTGGTTCAAGGACAGGCCCAGAAAAGAGGCCAGGAAAGGCTTTCCTACTAACTCAGGAATCATAGCACATGACACATGCTTTTTTGTTTTCTTTTCGCACAAATTGTATTGCATGCTGTTTCCTATGTCCAGAACTTTCCATGAAGAAATGAAGAATCTACCCAAGGATGTAATGAACCTGGATTCAAAAACACAAACACAAAAAGGACGTCTCACTATGTCACTCTGGCTTGTCTTGAACTCACAGAGATCCACCCACCTTATCCAAATCCCTCAAACTACATCCGATTGAATGGGAGAGCATGAGGGCCTGAGCCATGGGTTCTCTGTCGAGCTGACACAGACTCACCAATCTACTCTTGACACTGTCCAAGCAGCATGGTAGCCTCAAGCATCACTGTCGGGTACAGCATCCAGACTCCCATCAAAAGACCTTGTCAGAGCTGGGTGTGGTGGCCCATGCTTTTAATCCCAGCACTTGGGAGGCAGGGGCAGGCGGATCTCTGAGAGTTCAAGGCCAGCATGGTCTACAGCTTAAATTCCAGGACAGGCTCCAAAGCTACACAGGGAAACCTTGTCTCGAAAAACAAAACAAAAAGATGTTATCTGAGATACAAATGTCTTTAGCAAACCAAGATTCCACCATCACAAGAGAGGAGAGCTGGCTTGATTTCTTTTCCTTTTTAGGAGACAAGGTCTTTTGCAGCCCAGGCTAGCCCTAAACTCCAATGTTGCCAAAAACAACCTTAAACTTCTTGGAGGAGTATATGCCTGTGTCTAGTGGGGTGTGTGTGTGTAGATACGTCTGTGTGTGCACCCATGTGTACTCATGTGATGCCTTTCTCTGTCACTCTCCCTTTATTCCCTTGAGACAGGGTCTCTAACTGAGCTTCAGACTTCCTCTGTTGGCTAGGCCGGCACCAGTGAGCCCCAGGTATCCACCTGTCTCCACCCCCCAACGCCAGTGTTAGTCACAGGTACAGCCATGCCCAGCTGTGGTGCTGAGGGTTCAAACTCAGGTCATCATGCTTGCACAGAAAATGATCTTACTCATCCTCCCAGCCCAACCTTGATCTTCTTGCCTCCACCTCCCAAGTACTGAAACCATAAGCATGTACTACCATGCCCAGTTTACCCCTCATTTTTCTCAGTCTTTGTTAACAGTGTTAAATCTGGAGAATTTTCAGTGAAAAGCCACACCCAGAAAGGATGCTGTCAACACAGACTTACTTGCCCACAACAGGCAGCTGTTGGCTGGAAACAAGTTAAAACATGAGTGAACTCCTGCCCCACAGGAAATCTACTTTCTTTTTTCTTTGTTTGCTTGCTTGTTTGTTTTTCAAGACTGTTTCTCTGTGTAGCCCTGGCTGTTCTGGAACTCACTCTGTAGACCAGGCTGGCCTTGAACTCAGAGATTTGAGTCTGGGATGGCAGGTGTGTGACGCCACTCCTGGCTAGGAAACCTACTTTCTTTGTTTTTTTTTTTTTGTTTTTTTTTTTTTTTTTTTTTTTTGGTTTTTCGAGACAGGGTTTCTCTGTGTAGCTTTGCGCCTTTCCTGGAACTCGCTTTGGAGACCAGGCTGGCCTCAAACTCACAGAGATCCGCCTGCCTCTGCCTCCCGAGTGCTGGGATTAAAGGCGTGTGCCACCACCGCCCGGCGGAAACCTACTTTCTAAATGAACGAGTCTTTGGGGGAGTGATAAATGTCTGCTCTGCTCGGAGTCACTGTGTGTGTGGAATGGTGAAATTCGAATAGTTGCTGCCTTGTATTAATATCATTGCGTCAGGCGTTCACTTGACGATACTGTGTCTTAGTGAAAGCTTGGCTGCCTATTTTTAAGACCTAGAAAATAAACTTAGCTGACCACAGCTCTCAGATTTTTGTATGATTATTGAGAACACAAAAAGCCAGCACAGGAGGAAGCATAATGGAATCCAGCAGGAGTAATTTGTGATTAGAAATCCCCATGCCACATCTCAGCCAAAGATAATGGTGATCCATCTTAAGTGCACATGTGTCCCATGCTGGGCGCTGATGAGTCTAATCAGACACACTTCACCGGCATTTTCCACAATACCAAGGGGCCCCTAATTGCCAGTGGGTGTGGAGAGCTGGGCTTCTTGCTGTTACTCTGGGGTGATCATAAAGATGAAGAGCCTGGAGTCAACTGCCTGGAGGTGTGATCCCAGCTTCCCGGAGCCTCCACAGCATCTGTCTACCTCATTTCTTCATCTTTATTTTGTCTTGGCTTGTTTTGTTTTTGTTGACAGGGTCTCACAATACAGCCCAGGCTGGCTTCAAACTCAACATGATCCTGCCTTTGCCTCCAGTGTGCTGGGATTCCAAGGGTCTTGTCTTTAAACTTGGGTTGACACCTTTCAGGATAGTGTTGACTGGTTTGGTTTAGGTTTTGTTTTATGTGTTTCGGGTCTCATGCGTCTGAGGCTGGCGTTGAATTCCCTACACAGTCCACCATGACTCTGAATTCTTGGTCTCCCTGTGACTGCTGGGATTACAGGCATACACTACCATGCCAGTTTCTGTTAGAAATAGAACCCAAGGCTTTGTGCACATAGGCAAGCACTCCACCAACTGAGCTCCATCCCCAGGCTGTGGTGGTTGGGAAGACTAAGCCAGCTCTGTTCACCTGTGTGGCCCTCGAGTGTCTGTCTTATCCCCCCATTGCTAGTCCAGGGTGCCCACAGGCAGGAACAACCGGGGACCCACTTCCCCATCCCTTACTTCTTTGTTAGGACATTTTGCTCTGCCAGAAGATCCAGCCTATGTGGAGAGTCATAGTGACTACAGTGGCCTTTCCTGAAGCCCAGTATACCTACCCTCTGTTCCCCAGGGTCCACCACCCAACCTGGAATCATAGCTCGGCTCTCAGCATCTACCCTGCTGATGGTGTGCCCAGCTCCAGCCTAGTCGCCAGCAAGGGCTAAACTTTCTTCATTTGGTTTCTGCTTCATTTTAGCCATCTGGGAAGGTGGGGATTGGTAAAGAGAGGAAAACAAATTATCTGTTCCACGTTTACCTCCCCAGCCCCACCTTCCCCATCCTGTGTCTGGCAGTAGCTCAGTCAGGCACTGATGTAGGCTCCTGGAACGCACTGCATGGCTTCCATGGCCTGGAAAAGATCTCCCCGTCTGCCTCGGAGCGCTTCCACCATTCCCCCATCTGTTTCCCCTCTCTGTGTCCTTTCCTGGCTCAGCCTCACTTGCCCACAAAGTTCAACAGCCGTTCTCAGCCCTCATCACATGCCTGACCCTTCCTGAGGGGATCACTGGGGATACTAGGGTGCTACAGACCACAGCTCTGCCCTCCGAATGTTTCTATCTTAACACCAAAAGCAGGCTGCAAGTCTGAGCCCACCTCCCCTCTGCTGGGCCCCTTTCAAACCCCTTGCTCTTAAATCAACCACTTTATTTGAGTGGCTGTCTCTGTATCTAAAAACCCTGGGCACAATCTGCATTTTAGAGGAACTGGGAGAAGTAAATATGATCCCATGCAGTGTTCTCCATGCAGTGTGCCGAGCACACACAATGAATGCATTCACAGTGGAGTCAGCCTGCCCTCCCTCCTTCCTTGACCATCCTCCCCCACCCCACCTCTTTTCTTCAGCCAGCTGCCTCCTCTTCCGAAGATCCAGCAGCATCTGTGGATAGCTGTGGAGCCCTGATTCAGCTGGGCCCCAGAAGCCCACATCAGGTGGGCTTGGGGGCCAGGTCCTGTGAGGGGTGAGGAGCAGCCGAGCTCTGCCTGCCAAATGCTTTCTTTCCAAAGGATCCTCAGCCCTCTGACCTCCTTTTTCTCTCTCACAGTGGCTAATTAGTGCCCATTGTGGGCTCCTTTTTAGCCTTTCCTTTTCTGAACTTCCAATTGGCGCCTTTTCCTTCCCCTGCCCTCTGAGAATCAGGGCTGGGATGCATTGACTGAGACAAGCTAAAACAGGCCAGGGCCTGTGCTAAGTCTGAGCAGAGCTACTTGTCCCACTGTGTCATGGGGATTCTGAAGACTATCAGAAGAAGGGGTTACCCCTACAGGGGACTCTTTTTTCTGCTCTCTATCACCCATCATCCTAAGCCCAGGAATATACAGGGCAATGAGAATCAGTAGATCATCTTGGTGAATGGTGGCCAACACAAGGCAGGAGAGTTAGAGGAGGAACTATCATGAACCACCCAGTGATGGGGAAAGTATGATTGTGAGTTACAGGAACAAAGATCAGCAGTATCCAGGAGTACTGAGGCACACACTAACAAAGATCAGCAGTATCCAGGAGTACTGAGACACACACTAACAAAAATCAGCAGTATCTAGGAGTACTGAGACTCACACTCACCCTGGGTAAGGACTCCAGCTACAGTGCAATTGAATGGGCCCTGCTGAGTAGAGGGCTGTGGTGTCTGGACCCGGGCAAGGCTACCACTTGTAAGGGAGCATGGGCCCATGGGAAGGGTAATAGGTCAAGCTGGCTCACAAAACTCAGAGCCTAAGCTGAGAAAGAGAAACCAGGGCCAGTGAAAGGTTTCCTAAAGAGGGATGTCACCAGGAAGGTTGAGAGACCTTGTCTCAAAGATTTGGGAAGAACTAGAGGGAGATGGCCAATGATTCAATGATAGGGAGCTCAGGGCTTGCACTGTGCTCTGCATTCCTAGCTGAGGGAGTCGCTCTGAGCCAAGGTGTCCTCATGCACCACTGCCAGTGAGTGGGGAGACCGCCACATGTTCCCAGCATGCCTTCTTACCTGGAGCCAGAGATGCTACTAATGGCTTCCAGATGTGTCCTTGGGCCTCTGAGGGGGAGACTTCCTAGAGGACACACCTGCTCCTTTGGTCACCTTCATCCACAGAGCCTGGTGCAGGCCACAGTGCATAGCTACAGTATCCATGTAGGGCCATCGAAGGTCAGAGAAGGTCAGAAGTCCTCCTTATTTGGTTGGCCTCTGACCCCAGAGAACTCCATAGCTGTCATTTCTGTTTCCAGTGTGGGACCAAGGAGGTCACATGAAAGCTGTCCTTTGGAATAAGATGGCCGGGTGGCCAGTCTCCCTAGGGAACAAGCTTGCCATGGGCGTTCTCTCACAACAAGCGTGCCTAGGCCTGTGGGTTTGTGACAATGGCCTCTTTCTGTCTGTGCCTGGAACTCTTTCTGCTCATCTGCCTTTGTAATGATTTACCTCCACTTCTGAGGTGCCCATGTATTTCTCTGCAGTTCACAGTAAAGTTTTCCTTGTCCATAACAGCAAATTCCATCTGTGTTTATTATCTAATAAATTGGGTAATTGCAGCCTGAATAGGGGGTGTCTGGCTCACACTCCTGTTGTGCTCAAGAAGGAAAGAGGACTGTGCTGGTGAACCGTAAAGGCAGTGGGAGGTGCCAGAAATTATACTCAATGACTAGAAGCAGGCCCCAAGGCTATAGACATCGGGGTCATATTGAGTCCATTTCCCATTCTCCCCAGGCTTATGCTTAACTTAGACCGGAGCTTATGTCAACATCCAGCTTAATTTCCTTAATCTCCACACATATCTCCTTCATCACTACCATCTTTATCACCAGAACCATCACCA
The DNA here is from genome assembly GCA_902168405.1 of Peromyscus aztecus. Classification (NCBI taxonomy): domain Eukaryota; kingdom Metazoa; phylum Chordata; class Mammalia; order Rodentia; family Cricetidae; genus Peromyscus; species Peromyscus aztecus. The sequence continues at coordinate 7,859 of CABHPQ010160756.1, read as the reverse complement.
ACTGTCATCACTCCCTTCCCATTGGCATTGCTATCAGCACTACAATGATTATATCATAATCACGGTCAGCATCAACACGATTATTTCATTGTGAACATCAGATACTTTTTAGATGCTTTTCAATAGCTATTTCTTTTGATTTCTCACCAGCAAGGACCACAGTATTCTATTTCTCCGACTCATTGACGCTAACTAGACGTACCTTGTAAGGGAGTGTGTTGGATTAAATTCAGGGGGTGCTCATAAAACAAGGAGAGGCTTTATTTACATTTTTTCTCTATCTGTTGTCTGACGTGTTGGCTACTGCTTCGGCAGCCATTTGGACAACATGAGTGAGAACTACACCCCAGGAAGGACAGAGTGGAAGGCTGGAAGAAGTGTGGGTTCCTTCTGAAGGCAAGTGGCTAATTAGACTCTAGACTCCTCCTTCTGGACTTCCTTGCAAGAGAAAAGAGTGAACTTCTCTACTACAGCATTCAAGAGGCTGTTCTGGTAATTACAATACATACAATGGGACAGAGTCTTTATTATCCATCTCCATCACCACCATTATTTTGTACTGAGCAGTCCAGGCCAGTGATCTAAGAAGTCTAGGGAGAACACTAAGCGATGGTAGGATCCCCACCATGAGTAGGAGCCCCATTTGAGGGCAATCATTAGGAAAACAAATGACAAGGAATGGTGGTGAGGATGTGGGGAGAGGAATGCTTATCTGCTGTTAGTGGGGATGTACACTGGTACCGTCACTATGGAAGCAAGTATGGGGCTTTCTCCAAAAACCAGGAGAAGAACTAATGTGATAGAGTTATAACAGCCCTAAGGATTTACCCAAAGGACTCTAATCAGAATATTACAGATATATTAGCACGTTCATGCTTGTTGACATGACATTCACAACAGCCAAGAAATGGAACTAGCCTAGATGTCCATCATCACATGAGTTGATAAAGAACATATAATACATACACACACTGACATTTACTCAGCTATAAAGAAGAGTCAATTATGACATTCACAGAAAATGGATGGAATTGGAGATCAGTTAAGTGAAATAAGCTAGACTCAGACTCAGATAGACAAATATCACATGATTATTTCTCATATGTAGAATCTGTGTGTGTGTGTGTGTAAAAGAAAGAGAGGGGGAGAGAGGGATAGAGGGAGAGAGAGGGAGAGGGAGAGAGAGAGGTAGAGGGAGAGAGAGCCCACACTTGCACCTGAGTGCAGGTGCCCAAGGAAGCATTAGAACCGCTGGACCTGGAGTTACAAGCAGTTGTGAGTTGTTAGGCATGGGTGCTGGGAACTGAACTCTGGTCCTCTGCAAGAGCAGCACAAGCTCTTAAACCTCTGAGTCATCCCTTCTGGCTGCAAAATTCACACTTAAGCACACAAACAGAACTGGGCACAGTCATATATGCTTGTAACCCCAATGCTGGGGAAATAGAAACAGGTGGATTCCTAGGGCTACCCGTCATTAACCTATGACCTCCATGTACACACACACACACACACACACACACTGTACCTATCATATGCATGTACACACACAACGGAGACAGAGCAATAACTGGCATGAAGGAATTCAGCACCATGGACAGATCAATGACCTTCCCTGTGTAGCCCCAGGGCAGCGCCCTACAGGGTAAGGATCTCTTTGTGAGGTGGTGGCTGTGCTTGGTCTAGGTCAGTTTCAGAAAGCCCCACTTTGAGCTCCTAAGACCAGAACGAACAGATCAACACTGGAAAGCTTCCTAGGGATGGTGGATTCAGGGCATGGAGGAACAAGACTGTGACAGAAGGGACAGAATATTGAAGAATAAGGGGGCATGAGGGTGGGGAGGTCTCAGTGCTGGAAGGGCAGTGGGCCAGCTGTTCTGTGAATGAAAGGACAAGGCTGCAGTGGGTGGAAGTTAAGGAAGATGCGCTGGGGGGTCCCTTCTACTAAGCTCTACATTAGTGGTTCCAACTTCTGGTCCCCCAACTCTGATGCTGGCATCGTAGGGTGCATATGCAATGTGCCTGGGATTCTGTGTTTCTGATTCTCAGACTCTGCGTCCCATACTTTCTGCTGTGTAACGTATTGCTCTAAGGCTCAGTAGCTTACAACCACCACTCAGAGGTGGTTCACAACTCCGGGAGTTAACTACTGGACAGTGCTGCTGCAGTTGGGCCCACACGACAGCTAGGATCTGGGTGGTCTCGGGGGATTGAGTTGAGATGGCTCACTCTGGCTCCATCCCCGTGTCTTTACCCATAGCAATTCCAGGGAAGCTTAAAAAAGGCAGCCCCGAAGTCTAAGCGCTTACTAACCTCCTGCTTACACCGCATTTACTGGTGTGCCATTATCCCAAAGAAGTCATGTGGTCAAAGCAACGTCAGCGTGAGAAGGCACAGCGTGATGGTATAGATCGGAGTAGTAGGATGCATTCAGGAGCACTGGGCTGGCCTCCCACAGCCGTGCTGCTGCGGTTAATTCCCTACCATCCCTGTTACCAACACCACAAGAGTCTATGCTCTGCTTCGCAGACACTGTGGCTCTAGGGTTCCCCAGGGCTGTGGTTCTTAGAATTCAATGTTTTGATGTCAAGACTCTGTGATTCCAAAAGTGGAAGACTACAGCTGAGGAAGAGCACAGGAGCCCAAGAGGAGGCTAAGGAAGTCATGCAAAGGAAGGCCCTGCCTAGACCTCAGCTCCAGCTCCATGTCTGGATCAGGTAAATGGCACCAGCAGCATGCTTGGAATTAGAAAACCTGGAATATAGTCTCTGGGTCATGACTTCAAAAACAATTACATGTAGGTATAGGGAGGGGTATGTGCACATGAATGCTGATACTCTAAACACGGATTTTTTTTTAATTTGTGGTTTTTTTTACAGTGCTGAAAGTCTAACCCAGGGCCTCGTGTATGCTAGGCAAGTGCTCTACCACTGAGCCACACTCCCAGGCACTCAAACATAGCTCTAACCCAGCCAGTGTTCTCCCACAGCCAACAGTTATTGAGCTCTGTTTTCTGAGTGATACAGAAGATCAACAAGGGCCATTACTGCGAGCCTGGGCCCGGTGCAGCTCAGGAAGAGGGGCTTGTTCCCAGCTCCTCCAACTGCACCCACAGCTGCCGAGACCTTCCTTGAGTTTCACGGGAACCAAGATTTAAATGGGCTCTTGCTGTTGGCCCCTACTTTTATCTGCAAAAAGAAAGAGAACATAGCAGGGGAGGGAAAAGAAGGGACTCAACTCTGCTCCTTCCTCTCTCCCACCCTGTCCCTCATCTGACTCAATGGTATCTTGGGCCAGCCAAAGCTGTGCTTGACACTCTTTGGCTGTGCCCCTTGGCTTCTCCCAGAGGAGTGATGGAGACGCGTGCTGTCTCTGCAAGAGAAGGCCTGTTCCAGGGCCTAGAACAGCACAGCAAACCATGACAGTCCACTGCTACAGAGGGACCAGTGGTAACCCACTAACCAAACCACCCTGTAGCACCGATGAGGAAAAACCCAGGGAAAGACTGTGGCCTGCTCAGTCACACCCCAGCAGGAGACCAAAACTAAAAGCTGTGGGCTCCCTGCCCTTCGCTACACGTAAGTTTCTGATTCTAAATGGGATCTCAAGCCCAGCCTGAAGCACCTTTGTAAGTCATCAAACTCAGTGCAGGGCAGTAAGGGAGCATCTCTGTCAGTGGTGCATGGGTGGAGGAGAGAGGTGGGAGCGAGAGCACTTACACTTCCCAGGGACTCAGCCCACTCATTTATGTTAGCCTTTCCTCGGGGGCAGGCCACAGAGTGGAGGAGAGTATTAAATATCAGAGAGTTATTTAAAAGCCAATTGCCCGCCCCTCCCAAGCAGAGTGTGGCCTCTGCTGACTCAACGGAGAAAATGAACCTCGGGCCTATGGATTTTCCTGTGTCTCAAGGCGGTGTGGGAGGAGGGAGGCTGTGACAAGTGATGGAAGAGGGAGCCCCACAGTGATGTTCCCCCTTTCCCAGCCAGGGCAGCACAGAGACTGCAAAGAGGAGAGGAGCTGGCTCTCCCAACATGCCAGGCTGCTGGGATGCACCTCCATCTGCCGTAGAGAAAGGTAGACGGAGGCACCTCAAAGGGACACACACACACACACACAAGTTTCTAGTTGCTTTCACTGTATGACTAAGCAAGTTAAGGCCTTAACTGCCATGGAGCCAAGTTCAAGGCCACATATGAAGGTGGAGGCACAGATATGAATGAGTTATATACTATTTCCATGCCTAAATATCTAAAGAGTCTAGGACTAAGAGGCCCTTTGCCCATATCCATATTTCTTTCTTTTTGTCAGATAGGGAAACTGAGGTCTGGAAACACAGAGGCTTGCCCAAGAATTTGAGTGATCTTCAAACATCTCTAAGGGCATAAGGAGCTGGTGCCTGCTGAGTAAGGGGATGCTGTTGGGTGACCCTAGGGAGTCTCTGACCTCCCTGTGCTCCAGGGGCACTGGGCCCCTGGAGCATAGAAGAAGCAGGGTCTTTTCAAGGAGGAAAAAGGCCAGAGTGAAGGAACCTGAGCATGGGGGGGGGGGGACCACCTTGCAAAGCTCAGAGAGAAATCCTGAGATCTAGTGGGATAAGAACTCAAGAACAGAGGCCCAAGCTAAGCATAATGGTAATCTCCTTTAATCCCAGCACTTGAGAGGCAGAGACAAGCAGATCTTGGTGAGTTGGTGGCCAATCTGGTCTGTATAGTGAGGCCAGCTGTAGCTACATGGTGAGACCGTCTCAAAACAAAACAAACAAACAAACAAACCCCCTGAGGCCTGGTCCAGGTGCATGACTGCTAGTTAACTCTGCGTAGATGTGACACCGTACCTGCCTTTCCCTTAGCTCAAGGAAGTTTGAGAGGGCCAGCTCACCACCCACAGGCTCCTAGTCACACTGCTGAGGGGAGAGCCTAGGCACAGAGGACTGTTATGGCAAAGGAGCTGTGGAAACCTGAGCTCCTGACCCGGTGTGGGTGGGAGGGGAGCACTTAACCGTCCAGGTGAGGGTCTCCTGGTACAGTTATAGATGGCGGATCCTCACCTACCTGGCCTCAAGCCAGAGACTTTCAGCGAAGGTTCACTCCCTTGCTCTTTCTCCATGGTGAGCCCTGAGCTGTGTCCTTACAACATAGAGATCAGACTGGTCTGGAATCCACACTACCACCAGTTTAAAAGCCCAAGAGAGTTCTAGCACTAAATGACGTTCCAGAAGAAGGTGGCAAGTACAGCCAGAGGAGACTATCACAAAGAAGGTAAACAGTCAGGGATCAGATACCTGCACTGACTGAATCAGGAAACAAACAGCTTCAGCCCCAAATGTTTATGCATTTATTAAAACACCCACTGTACGTAACACACTGACAACTCCCTGAGAGAGGGTTCTTCTTCCGGAGAACACAGCAATTTCCTCATTCCCACAACACAACGGGTCCCCTTGCCCAATGATTGTCGATTCTCCGTGGCTTCTCTAGGCTTCTCTTCCTCAACTGAGGGGTTTAGCACCAATTAATGAAGGCTGCCTTCTGCCCTGTAGCCCCTTCCACTTACAGGGGGATCAGCGAGCAGCAATCAGAAGTCAGCCACCATGAAAACCTGAGAGGGAGCACTGGCCTTGGCAGTGGTCTACAGTTCCTTAGGGGCTGGAGGCAGAAGGCCTCCATGCAGTCAGGCCAGGGAAGCAGACAATTCTGGCCACTCATGTTTGAGCACTTATGCCATGTGAGAAAAGGGACTTGTGATCTCCAAAGACCAAGAACACAGTCCAGGGCTCCATCTGCATGTTAGCCCTTCCACATGAGTCTGCAAGCTGCCCCTCTGAGGCTGCAGTTGGAACCTGCTCTGGCCCAGTAAATGCGCACTCAAGCACTTAGGTGTACTTCTGAATCTGTGGACATATACTAGGTTGCACTCAAAGCTATATTCCTATGTGAACAGGCACCAATGAGCCTGCATGTATTTGTGTAAGACGAATCTGTTTGAACCTGCTGTGTGCAAGTTGTACAAGCCTCCCATGCACACACATGCACATCCAAGTAAGTATGAATTTGTGACACCACACATGGACATGTGTAGGTCTGTGTGTGTAAAACTTGCCTTTCTCTGCAGAGGCATATATGTATGTATAAATTCATGTGGCCATGTATGCAGACATGTCCAACTCTAAATGTGAAAGTTACTACTGTCATCTGCCAGTAACTGGGAGAGCTATTGTGGAGACAAGGAGAGAGGACTGGGTCAATAAGAGCTGGAGGACCCCCGGCATCACCAGCTTGGCCCTTTTGATGTTTGCTTGAGACCCAGGCCACCAAAGGGTGAGCCTCTTAAGTGGTTTCACCTGCTGGTCGATCTGTTAAATACAGCTTCAGGGAAGAAGTGAACCAACTGTCCCCAATTCGGGAGAAAACAACTGATTCTTGTGGGGAGGAGGGGAGCCTCCATCCCAGCCAGCTCTGCCAAGTAAGATGCTCGAATGGCCCGAAGATCAAATGTCAGCTTCTCCAACCTGAATAATTCATGCCAAGACCAGGAATGCTCCCTTCTCCGGAGTCTGTCTCTTTAAATCAGGTCTTGAGCTTCCCAGTTCTGGAGAGAAAAAAAAAAAAAAAAGTAAATAAGTAAAAATCCAGAACAAAACAAGCCTATTAGCAGCTCAGCCCCCACCTCAGCCCTGGAGCCTACCACAGCCCTACCCCGCAGCACTACAAATTCAGTTCCTGATTTCCCTGCTTCTGGAGCCCTCTCCCCCAACCTGCACCCCACTCAATACTGACTGGCAGGGGAGTTTAGGGGGCAAAGCTGACCCACCGTATCTTAGGAGTGCTCAGGTGCTGGGGCAGGGTGGGAAAGCAAAGAGCTGAATCACTCCACCCACAGGTCCCTGAGCCTGGGAGGGGTCCAACCTGAAGGGCGGAACCAATGGAAGAGGTCCTGGCAGAAGCAGCGCAGCCTGAGTTAGGGGCATGAGAGGTATAGGGACGGGGGGTGGGGGGGTACTGCAGACTTCCCTCGGGCATGGGACAGGGTCGACAAAAGACTGACGCACAGGACCTGCAGAGGTGGAGAACCGGCCGCGCCTAACGGAACTGAGATCGCAGAAGAGGCAGCCAAGGCTAGGTATTTTCCAGGCTCTCGCCCTTAGCACAGCCCCTTTCCTTGCTTGACTACAAGAAGAGTAACTTTCTCAGCCCACCCCCCTCTTCTAGCGGCAGCAGCTCTAAACTCCTCTCCCACCTTCGCGGGGTGCACAGACCCACCTGCGAGGTCAGCCCTGCGAGCCCCGCCCCACATGTGCCACGGAGGGAGGAGGAAGGAACCTGCCTAAACGTAGGGGGTGGGGAAAGAAGCAAGTCAGAGCTTGGGGAGCCAAACTTCTCAGCAGCTCGGCAACTAGAGAGCAGGGGAGCAAGAGAGCGCAGCGGCCCTAAGCCTGCTGCTCCGGAGCCTCCCACCCCGCCTCCCTCGGCGAGGAGGTGCGGAGACTCCGCTGGGGGCGGAGGAGGCGGCCGGGAGGCGGGGAGGGGGAGGCAAACCCTGCCCACTCGGCTCGGAGCCCGGAACGGCCGCGGAAGTCGGAGGCCGGAGCGCAGGGCGACCAGGGCACCGGGGGCGGGGGGCTCCTGCCTTACCCCTTTTGCCCCCCACTCAGCAAAGTGAAGGCTTCTCGGACTTTCCAGGCAGAAGAAACCGATCGGGACTGCCAGCCGCTCCGGGTCAAGGTCTAGCCCCCCCCCACTCCGGTGCCACCCCCACCCCATCATCACCAAGCGCTCCCAACTCACTGGTGAGCGCGGCGGGCCAGGGGCTGGATGCGGGGACGGCCGCGATGGCCCCGCGCGCGGGACAGCGGGGGCTCTGG